>JAMPIV010000383.1:762500-963594 GCA_024509875.1 Oreohelix idahoensis
GTATGTATGTATGTATGTATGTATGTATGTATGTATGTATGTATGTATGTATGTATGTATGTATGTATGTATGTATGTATGTATGTATGTATGTATGTATGTATGTATGTATGTATGTATGTATGTTTGTATGTATGTATGTATGTATGTATGTATGTATGTATGTATGTATGTATGTATGTATGTATGTATGTATGTATGTATGTATGTATGTATGTATGTATGTATGTATGTATGTATGTATGTATGTATGTATGTATGTATGTATGTATGTATGTATGTATGTATGTATGTATGTATGTATGTATGTATGTATGTATGTATGTATGTATGTATGTATGTATGTATGTATGTATGTACGTACGTACGTACGTACGTACGTACGTACGTACGTACGTACGTACGTACGTACGTACGTACGTACGTACGTACGTACGTACGTACCGGCACAAAGCAGATGCATGCAGTAGTGGTCTCTGAGAAGACACAGAAAGAATAGAACTGTGGCTCCCTCACACATGTCATAAGTGATGACTAATATGAGGTTGTGCAAGGGGTTGGCTGTGTCATCATGTAAAACAGATTGCTACAGAAATCACTGCTGCAGAGGATCACATGAATGCTTTGGTGCAGGATTCCTGCAAGGGCACCGGACACCATAATGGCTCCATGCTGAAAAGGAAGCGATAAGGAAAGTCATGATATTACTTTAAAATATAACATTTTTTAAAATATCATTTATTGACCTTTTGGCTACATTTTTGCTGTTCCCCGATAAGTTGGTTTTTATTATTTAATTTGCCTTGATATACGCATTTTAATAGTTGTGTTTTATTTTACAGCAGCTTCTCAGGAAAAGAAGGAAGAGAAGAAGGAATCAACGTCTCTTCGAGCCAGGAGGCAGAGAAGAGAAAGACGATCTACTGGCATAGGCTTGGATAATGAAGTAAGTATGATTAGAACTCATCACTCTTACTTAATCCAGTTATTACGTATACTTGATTGTGGAGGTGCTATACAATTATTAATCTTTGCAATGGCTAGTGGTGATTTCCACTCATTATCTCATGGTGATTGGAAGAAAAAAAACAGCAGTTTCAAAGAATTTTGGATATTGCAATTTTATATTAGGAATTCTGAATCTGTACTCAATTGTTAATTTCATCAAGATTCCTGTGGTAGCCCTAGCAAACCTGTCTGAATTGCTACGTTTTCAAATTAAAGCTGTTTGACATTATTTCACTAAATGTATTGTAAAATTTAATGAATCTTTCTTTGCATTTAGAGTCAGGTGTTTACAATAGTAAAGTTTTATTTTATTTATTTATAGATTTAAAGCACACTAATACAGAAGAGGATTCTTCTTCTGCGTTCAGTTTGTAGTCATGCTAAATCTGCAGGTCTGTCGCCAGTCTTCTCCAGGTCGGCGCAGCAGCCCCATAGCTTCTGCCTGATTTCAGCACCCACTGGGCAGGCCAGGCGTCATGGGTCATCATGGGGTAGGCAGTTTTGGATTCCGGTTCCACGTGGACATTTATTCATATGAGATATCCTGAGGCGATAGAGGTGGCCTAGTAAAATGTAGTGTTCAGTTCTCAGGTGGAAAATGATGGTCTGCTATTGTCTATTAAGCTGGAGGATTGGGTCGTATCTGTTGTATATATCATTTTCCTTCTTCCATGGCATTTGTACTTGTTGATGATGGTTTTAGCTTCTTGATAGGGCAATGGGTAGCTTAATTGTTGTTTTTCTTCTTCTTCCTCATTTATCCTGAAAAGGACGTTGGTTGTGTTGTGTCGCCGTTTACAGCGAAGCTGCGATATTTGCGCCTTTCGGCCCGACACATCAGAATTCCGCACGGCATTTTTTGGGATCAGGTTTGCCTTCCCTTTTCAATCCCTACTCTCTTGGCCAGACTGCAGTGATGCAGCCTGTTTCCAGGACCACCACCTCTGGTTTGCTGACCCTGACGCAAGCAGTCAAGCTATGAGTTGCTGACTGCATTCATCTCTTTTGCTGCGTCTTCGGTCCCTATTGTTCCATTTTACTGCCACTTCTAGATAAGGCATCAGCTCTGTCATTTCCGGTGATTTCATAATGGGAGAGTAACCACTGAAGGGCAAGAAGAGTGTTAAAAGCACAGTGAATGCACACCAAATGAAATTGTAAGAATCACAGTTCTGGATGACTTTGTTGAAAAGGAACATTTTAGAACCTTTCCTGCTCAAAAAGGACCCGAAAGGCAATATAGAAATAAAACACAAAACTGCGATCTAATAAGTGAATTTTATAAAACAGTAATACAATGAAACATCCACATGGGACTTCCTGTAAGCTTTTTAGAGTATCACATCGCTCTGCCACTACTTGCACAACAATATATTGCCAGTACGTGATAATTTGACATGTGCCGGGCAAGTGCTTTTGCTTAGTTACAACGTAGATATTATGTCATCTTCATATTTATTATTTCTATATAGTCTATTTATTATTTGGCCTTATTTTGCATTTTATTTCCTTAAAAGGAGTTTTAATAAATTGCCTTTTATGTATCTATTTTAAGAAATTCCTGTAAATAATTAGAATAATTTACAATGAAAGCTTTTAGTATTTTTACCCCCTTGGTCAACCAACCACATTAAGCTGAATCTGCATAAGTTAAATCCGTGTAAGATGCAATCGAACTGTATTTATATATATATATATACAAGTGGAAGTAGTTGCTGCTAATTGTGTAGGGTCATTTGATTGTGTGGGATTATTCTTCCCCCCCACCTTTTTTTTCTCCAGATAAATTAAGCCTCCAGGAGAACATATACTGACTAGAATTTACATGTGGGAAAAAAAAAAAAAGGCAACTGGGCAACAATTTTCATACTTGATATTGTATCATAATTAATGACAGCACCGCTCTGACCTTTCAGCCCCCTAGACACCAGCCAAGAATCATTGTACTAGAGGGATATCAGTTATTTAGTCTGTAGTTTCCTGCCTATTGTATTGCAGTTAGTAGATGTTTAATTGTTTCATAAATGAAGAAAACAAACAAATATAAAGCTTGCTGTTTTATTTCGCTTGTTTTAGAGAGTATTTCATGTAATACTATATTTTGTTGTGGTAATATTTGAGTGAGCAATCCGATTGGCAGAATGGTTAGAGCTCTGGCTTCTCACTGCAAAGGTACCAATTTGAAACACTGCGGATTCATGCTGCAGTCTACCCAGCTGTAAATGGGTACCTGGTTCTGCTCTTGAGTAAAGGGAGGCAAAGGCAATGAGGAAGGGAACTGGTCAGCCCACCTCTCAGAGCTGGGCCTGGTATAGTGAAATCTCTAAACATACAGCAGTATCTGCTTTGTCCCTGATGAAGGCCTTGTGGCCACAATGTAGGTTATTTTCTTATCTTTTGTCCTAGTAAGATGTATTACCTTTTATCCTTTTTCCTTCACTCCACTGTTTACCTTTTAATATTGGAGTTAATTTATTTTTGTAAATGTTAGGATGGTGAAAACAATGAAGATGACAAACCTGAAGAAGAGGATAAAAAAGATGATGTAAGTTGTATCCTGTTGTTGTATGTGTGTGTGCATGTGTTTGTCTGTGTTGATGTGTATGTGTGCATACATGTGTGTGTAGATGTGGGTTTGTGTATATGTGTGTGTATTTTTGTGTTTGTATGAGTGTGCTCACATGCGATGATGAATGGTGTCCCTAGTGAAACCTCATGAGCCATGAATTTATGTATAATTAATTATTTGTGTGTGTATGTTTCTTTGTTTTTTTCTTTCTTGATTACTCTTAAGATTAGCAAAGACTGGATGCAGGTCCTCATAGTGAAACAGAGGGTGGTTGATTTAGCTCCCAGGTTAGAATGCAGACAGATTAACAAGTAGTACAAGTATTTTACATTAACATAAACCACCCAGCTTAATCGAAGAATGCTCCACAACAACCATTAAAAGCAGGAGTGATTGAGAAAAGAAGAGAAATGAAGATACAAATTCTGTTTTCGTTAACCTATTTCTTTATTTAAAACTGCAACCATATTAGTTTCTTTATTCAAATTAGCCTTAAAAAATTGACATATATTCTTCTGCAGAATCTACATTTTAACCCGATGTGGACAACCATTAATTATAAGAGTGATTGAAGAAAAGATGAAGATGCATTTTATTTATTTTCATAACTTTTTGTTGTTGTTTATTTATTTTTTTATTTTTTAAATCTACAACCAAACTATACACATTCTGTTCTGCAGAATGTGAGTTTAACCCGATATGGACGTTACAGCACAAATTCTGACTCTCCATCCCAGCGGACTATTTCTTCCACAGACATCTCAAAGGCTGCAGGACATTTAAATTTAGACTATAAGAAGGTTTGTAAGAAGTATTCTGAGATATGATTGGATGATAACAATAATTTGGTTTGTCACTGTTGTAAAGAGAGTAAAGCTAATAACTTAAGTAAATTTTTTTCTTCTTATAATTTTTTTCAACCAGTTGTTAGTGCTGACTTGCGTCAATTGTTATTGTTTACTGACAGTAGTGTGTAAAAGGTAAGGTAAAGGATATTGAGAATGTGGTGTTAGGCCCATATTTTCTTGACCATTGGCACACTAGGGGTGACGTGGTCACCATCACGCCAGCCACTTTAACCTTCCCAGATTTGCTCTGGTAGCCAATTCATGAGGCTGGGTCGAGCCCGGAGCCGTTTGCAGTCTTAAAAAAAATCCCACTTCGACTGGGGATCGAACCATGGACCACTGAGCTAGGAAGCCAGTGCACTAATCACTGTGCTACAGCGGCTCCAGTGTGTAGTCCTACGTTAAAATATTAAATTTAGATATAAAATAATTTTTAAAACAAAAAACATTTAAGGAGATGGAGCACCACCGCATTTTAAAATCAAAATTTTAAAAATTGGGATTAGTCTATTTTTCAATAATTTATAATTTCCTGAATCTCAGTATGTCAAAATCAGTTGTCAGATTGTGTTCTGCTTAGGTGTGTTGTGAGAATAAATGCAGGTAACTATAACAAGATTGTACTGGAAGAAACGCCACTACAAGATGTAGAATCATACATATACCTTGGCAGCAGTATAGATAAAGTTGGAGGAATAGACGGTGATATAAAAACCAAGAATAAAGATAAGGCTAGAGGAGCTTTCATTGCATTGGGAAATATATGGAGATCAAAAGAAATCAAGTCCAACAGAAAAATCATAATTTTCAATTCAAATGTCGTCAGTCCTATTGTATGGCTCTGAGAACAATTAAAAACAACAACCAAAAAGCTGCATACCTACTTTCATTAATTGATGCTTGCTGAGAATAGAAGGAGTGACGTGGCATGACAAGATCACTAATGTGGAACTAATGACAAGAACTAGACAAGTGCCACTAACACAGTAAATGAGAAGAAGACGTTGGAGATGGATAAGACACACACTGAGAAAACCTGTTGATAGCATTACTAGACAATCCCTTGTCCTGGAATCCCCAGGGTAAGAGAGGTAGAGGAAGGCCAAAGAACACGTGGAGAAGAGAACTGGAGAGAATGAAGAAGACATGGAAAGACTTTGAGCAGATGGCACGGGTCAAGAAGACTTGGCAGACGTTCGTTGAAGACCTATGCACCTTGGGAAGTTGAAAGAAGAAGTAGGTGGGTTGTGAGTTTGAAAACTGTATTTTCGTAAGAAATTGGACATGAATATGTATTTTTCATAATTATCTGCCAACAGATCATTTTTAGCTATTAAGTGAGTGATCTTTCCAAACTAATGTGACATTCTGACTTGCAAAGTATATTTATGCTTTTCAGAAATATGAAGATGAAAAGGCTGAGAACGAACGACTAAGAAAAGAGTTGGAGGAGACCAGAAAGGGACTTCTGGAAGCCAAGACAGACCTAGACAGAGTCACCAGGCAGAAAGATAACTTTAGAAATGCAGACAGGGTTAGTTCTCGTTTTTTTTTGTTGTTGTTGTTGTCTTGTTGCTGCGTCTTTGCTTCCATGGTCAGCAGATAATAACTAGCATCATCGTCATCTTCCTGTGTAGTGCCCGGGGATCTCTAAGGAGACAGTGGAAGAATGCGGTTTCTGCTCCCTCATGCATGTCATAAGAGGCAACTAATATGACACAGTGAATGGGGGGGGGGTGGCAATCTCAACATGTAAAACATATTGCTACAGAAACCACCACAGCAAAAGCTTTGGTGCAGGCTTCCTGCCAGAAGGTGAGCTGCAGTGGTAGCTTTATGCTTCATTCTTCTTCTTTGATCCTTAGCCGCCGACCATCAAAGCAGTCAGTGGCCATCACGCCTGGTGGCGTCTTGTAGGGCAACAATAAATTGATTCCACTTTGCTTGGTCGGTGGCCACCCTTCGTACAGTGCCCCAACTCTGGTTCATTCTTTGCATCTCAGCCTCCTCAGTCCTCCGCCAAGTTGTTTTTGGTCAGCCTCTCTTTCGTTTTCCTTCAGGGGTCCATAGCATAGCTGTTCTTGTGATGGCATCGGGGTCTCTTCTGAGGACATGGCCAACCCAACTCCAGCGTCTGCCAGCTATGATGGTGTGCAGGTCCTCTTGCTTGCTCCGAGTAAGCAGATCTTGGTTGGTGATGGTATTCGGCCAAAAGATTCTGTAAATTTTTCTTAGGTATGTTGTGTGAAAAGAGGACAATTTCGACATTTCCTTCTCTGTAACTCTCCAGCATCCCGCACCATAGAGAAGCACAGAGAGCACACATCTCTGATATAATCTTAATTTTGTGCTTGTGCTGTACTGAGAGGACTTCCAGATGTTGTTTAGACTATAAAAGGCTGTTCTTGCTTTGTTCATTCTGTTGTTGATGTCTTTGCTTGCTCCGTTGTCTGGTGTTACTATGCATCCTAGGTATGTGAAGGTGTCGGTCTGTTCCAGTTTACGCTTCATAGGCAGTGAAAAATGGGGAAATGATGACCATCATATTCATCAATATTATATTAATGTTTGTGTTATCATCATTATTGCTGCTGCAGACGCCATAATTACCCATCATCACTATCATTACCATCATCATCGTTCTTATACTTTAATTCTGTTAACTCCTTTTTCGCTCCCTATGGAGGATGGAGCCACCACTGCAGTGGGCCTACAAACGTCAAGACCTGAAGGTCTTTTATATTTGGACATGCGCCCTAATATAACCGACTAGGTTGAACGGAGACGCGCCTCAAAATTTTATTTAAAAAAAAAAAAAAAAAAGTCACATGCCATTCTGACTGTTGTTGGTGATCATGGCTGGCCTATTTGCTACAGTGTTTTCTTGAGTTGGCTGGGTCTTCAATCACCTCCTATTTCATGTGGTTAGTTGAGCAAGGTGTTTCACTCTCTTCTTCGTTTTTTTTAACTTGAATTTATTAAGTTGTTCTAAGTTTTCAGATTTTTCTCATCATATGCAATCTCCAAGCTGTGTGTAGTTCCTGGGGGGGGGGGTCTGAGCAGTTCACAGAAATAATAGGATCACTGCTCCCTCAGGCTGCACCAAATTATTCTTTAAGCCCTCTAGACATGGGCCTAGGGCCCTAGGCTTACAGGGGCCCCCGCGAAAAAAGTAACGGAATTATAATGCTCAGAGCTCTACAGCAATGGCACGTGCACGTTAGTATGCTTGTGTGTGCAGGGTAATAGTATCTGTAAAACAGTTAATTTATTAGTTACTTCCATCCCCGTTTTTTTTTTCCTTTTTTATTAAATTTTCTGTGCAGGGGCCCCACTAACCTTTAACAAAATCTAGGGGCTGTAATGAACACTTGTTTTTGTTTTCTAAATAAATGATTATATATTAATAAAAAAAACATTTATCTAAAATCCATTCGGTTTGTTTTTTTCTAGTTTTACCTTTTAGAATATTGGAGAGGGGCCCCAAAATATCTTAATAGCCTAGTGCCTCAGGAGTTCTTAATTCAGCCCTGCCCTCAGACATGTCATACAAGGTAACTAATGTCAAGGTTGTGTGTGGGGCTGGCAACCTTATCATGTAAAAGAAATTGCTGAGAGGAAAAAAAAACCACTGCCAAATGAGCATGTCTTTGATTCAGGCTTCTTGAAAGAAAGTCAACAGCAGGGGTGGTTCAGTGCTCGCAAGGGAGTGAAAAAATTGATGAATGTTATCTCCAAAGAACTTTCTTTGTTAGTGCCTTATTGTATTGTTTTAATGGACAAGTCTATTCTCAAAAATCAGACCTAAAGGTTTTTTATATTTGACCATGCGCCCTAATATAACCACTTTGGTTGAACAGGACGCACCTTGCCAAAACGAGGCAAAATTTTTTTTTAAAGTATCTTCTTTTACTCTCTCTCAGGACTTCCTCGATTTGGTTTTCTGGCTGTCCATGATCTCCATTTAATCATCGCTAGCATCAGCGTTACCATCATTGTTATCCTCGCTGCTACCATCATTAATATATCACCATCACCATCCTTTATTTATGGAGCATGGAGCCACCACAGCAGCTGGCTTCTTTGCTGGAAGCCTGTACAGAACATTCACATGCTCTTGCAGCAGTGGCTTCTGTAACTATTTGTTTGTCACGATGAGGTTGCCAGCGTTAGTGCAGAACCTCACATTAGTTGCCTTTTACCACATACTAGAAGGAGCAGCTGTCCTGTTGCTTCTTTTCCTCCTCACAGACCTTCCCGGGAACAACGGCCGTCTCCAAAGAACTTTGTCTGTGCCTTATCGTATTGTATGAATGGACAAGTATCTTCTTTTTTTCTATGAGGACTTGCTTGTTTTGATTTTATGGCTGTCCAAGTTATCTGGATCGTCACTAGCGTCACCTTAATCATTAAGGCGTTCCCCTACAGTGAAAACTAACTTTTGTTCTAATAACATTTTCAAACTTTTTATGTGCTCAATAGACACAGTGTATGTCCATGAACCAAATTCCACAGTTTATTTTGTTAAAAACTTATGTTTCCCATTGACCAAACTTTACCAAATTGCACACACATGTTGTGACTGACAATTAAAACAATTTGTCAGGGGCTTTTTTTGATAAGTTTAAAATTCTATTTTTAATGATTTTTAAAAAAAAATACACTATACTTGTATGAAAAACAATGAAAAAAAAATATTTAAAAAAATATATCAAAGCAAATTACCAAAATATCAAAAAAAGCCCCTGTCAATTTAAAAGTATATATGTGTCCTACATGCATGCCAAATTTCAGACTGATCTATTAGATAGTTTGTAAAAAATAACATTTTTTGTTAATAAAATGTTAGTTTTGAGAAAAATGCATTTTAGTCACCGAATGACTTGTCTTGTCCAATATACTCCATTCTGGGGGGCTGGATGTGTTTAAAATTGTCCAGCACTATATGCTGCACCTCCTTCAGCTTCCTGCAGCTGCTCCTCTTGCCTTTATCTTGCCTAATTTTTCTTCTTTCCTTCTACATGGTAACCAAAAAAAACAACCGCCATATTGGGTTTTTCACCAATTTTCAAGAGCAAAAATCTTATGTTTACCATTGACCAAACTTTATCAAATTGCACACACATGTTGTGACTGACAATTAAAACAATTTTTCTGGTGCTTTTTTTGATAAGTTTAAAATTCTATTTTTAATGATTTTTTTAAAAAATACACTATATTTGTATGAAAAACAATGAAAAAAAAATATTTAAAAAAATATATCAAAGCAAATTACCAAAATATCAAAAAAGCCCCTGTCAATTTAAAGGTATATATGTGTCCTACATGCATGCCAAATTTCAGACTGATCTATTAGATAGTTTGTAAAAAAATAACATTTTTTTGTTAATAAAATGTTAGTTTTAAGAAAAATGCATTTTAGTCACCGAATGACTTGTCTTGTCCAATATACTTCATTCTGGGGGGCTGAATGTGTTTAAAATTGTCCAGCACTATATGCTGCACCTCCTTCAGCTTCCTTTAAAATTCTATTTTTAATGATTTAAAAAAAAAATACACTTTATTTGTATGAAAAAAAATGAAAAAAAAATATTTAAAAAAATATATCAAAGCAAATTACCAAAATATCAAAAAAGCATGTGACAATTTAAAGGTATATATGTGTACTACATGCATGCCAAATTTTAGACTACTCTGTTAGATAGTTTGTTAGTAATAAAATTTTAGTTAATAAAATGTTAGTTGTAAGATAAATGCATTTTACTCACCGAGTGCCTTGTCTTGTCCAATATACTCCATTCTGGGGGGCTGAATATAATTAAAATCCTCCAGGACTATATGCTGCACCTCCTTCAGCTTGCTGCAGCTCCACCTCTCGCCTTTGTCTTGCCTCTTGCCTAATTTTTCTTCTTTTTACAAGTTTCTCAGCCTCATGTTTCTGGCTGTTGGCCAGATGTTTCCTCAGTCGCACCTGTCCAAGGCGTATTGAGTTTGTTCCAGATGCTTGACCACACAGCCTTTTTATTTCTGCACTGGCTGATGGACCAAAGTTGAACTCTCCAACGGCCACAAGGACACTGAATTTGGCTTTTTTTAATGACACAAATTTCCGCTTGCTGCAACGACTCCATATAACATTGTGTAGGCTTTCATTTGCATTTTGTGTAGCACCTAGCTGACATTGCTTCAGCAAATGCTGATCAGTAAGACGCTCATAAATAGGGGCTAAGTGCTTATGGAGCAGGTTGTAGTCTAGCAGAGTGTGAACCTTGGTTTCGTGTGGTCCGGCAGCTTCTCCTTTGGCGATGGAAGCCTGATAGAAACACCAGGAGTCTTTGCCTGGGGGACACAAATTATGTTGGGGTTTGTCGTTTGTCGAATACCCATGGTAGAGAGAAGCCATGATGGCTTGTTTCATCTCTGGGGCTGTACTATGCTTGCGGATGGCCCTGGTGTAGTAAATACACAATTTTCTTATGGCATTTTGGGTTAGACGACCACGGCCATTTCCCCCAAGGGTGACTTTTTGTTTCCTGCAGTCAGTAATTAGTGTCCTCAGTGCAGTGCCTAATCGCTTTGCAACATGGTTGACGCACTCTTCTTTGGTTATGTCAACTTCTGGTCCATACGGTTTGATGTCGCAGAGTCTGTTGTAGGCCTTGGAATCGCCATCTGATAGCAAAACAGTGTAGCGTAGCTTGTGATATGCGACTGAATGAAGAAAGAGAACTTCACAGGCTTTTACCTCCATCATTCCGGCTGACCCTTCGTAATTACGGCAGCAGTCCTTCTGATGCTCTGCTTTCCATTTTTCAAATTTGTCAGGCTGATTTTTTAGTTGCCACTGTCCAGTAGTCTCACAGGTGTGACAGAAGGAAGACATAACATGCGTATCGATGACCATGCCAATCAAGATGTCAATAACACTGCCAACACCTATCAGTGACTTATGACCTCTAGTTAGCCATGTTGCATCAAAGCTGACAGCGATGTCAATGACTTCTTTTTTATTAATGGTACGATGCTGACTCTTAGCGTGTTCAGCTCGGACGATGCTGACGGAACGTTGAAATACTGTAGAGTGCATGGTATCCAAATGATCAAAAATTTGATCTGCATATTTATGAAATGTTTTCTGGTGCAGGCCAGGGAGGTCTAGGTTCTCACAGAAGAGATTAAATGTATATGGGCCCATTCCAGACATGAGGGCACCAAGAACAGCAGATTTGTTGATTGCATGTCCACGAGGGCCGCGGCCTGCTGGTTCCCTCTCGGATGTGTACGTTCTAGAAATTGCTTTTTCACATGTGTGACACACAACTTCCAGGAAGAGAGAGAAACCTTTAGACTTGGTGTTGTCAGTTCTTGTTTGCAATGTGCTTTGCTTACACAAATTGCAACATACATTTTTAAGAAGGTTGTTGAAGAAAGAAATATCGACAATGGTTTTGTACGTAGGTTTAGGCTGAGCGCAGACAGTATTATGAGATTCAACATTCTTGCTCGTGCTCAAGCTAATTTTTATATCAGATCGACTTGGGCCAGGCACTACTGGATCTGCAATGTGAACCATGGGCCTATCGATTAGTGGGATGCAGAAATTCCACGTTGTTTGTGTAGGCCTATCAGTTTGTGTATTATTCACCGCTAATTCTGTCTTACCTTTACCACTAGTAGAAATCACACACTGTCGACGCAACCTGGCAGCAGATATTTGCTTTGATCTCTTACTTATTCTTCCCATTTTGAAGTAATAGAACACAATTCACTGAAATTTAAACAAGAAAAATATCGAACTTGCAGCTAACAATAATTGTTGACGGGCGGAAATGGCTGTTGCTTCTTCCACATTTATTTGCGCACGCAGCCAAAATGTTGTTATGACCAATCAAAACAGTTGTTTACGATTGTGTCTTCAATGAGTCGGGAATGAGGGAATGAGGTCACCACGTGACAACTCCTTATAAGGCAATTAGCGTAAAATTACGGAAATTTTAAAACACAATTCACTCAGAGCTATGAGAAAAAATAGTTTCGAATTTGCGATATTACGGCAGACAATGAAATTCCCTGTGTATCGATATCAAATAGTCCCCGATATGGACAGGGTAACTAAGGTATTATTGAGCGACAAATCTTGCATTTTCGGCACAAATTTGCAAATCATAGCTGGGGGTGGGTACAGAAAATATGCTTTTTGATACATCAAATGCATTTTTTATGTTATAAAACCTAGCTCATTCGATTCCTCGATGATTATTTAATAAAATAAGCTCAAAAGTAAAAAAATCGATATTTTGTACGTAAAATCGAGTTTTCTCTACCGGTGTCACGTAGCGTTTAAAGGCTAAGAGAATTATTTAGAGGAAATAATAGATCTGATGTGGAAGATTTGGCTCAAGGAATCCCTGCTGGGTTTTCCCACTTCCGAAGGGTGACGAAGAGGGTAAATTCTCCTAACTCGACAGGTCTGGAAAAGATTGTAAGGAGATATTTGGTCTCTCGCTACCGTCGTCCCCTTCTCAGTTATCTATTATTATTATTCTTTAAATTATATTATATTTTACGAGCCCCCCCTCCCTTATAAAGGAAGATAAACATAGACAATATTCAACATCTAATGGAAGGAACAAAGCGTGGGGTACAGTATATACACCCAATTGGTTTATTGCAATAAAGTGAATAGATGGTGAATGATAGTATTGTCGATGGAATTAGTGTCTGCTGTATGTATTATGTGTCTCACACTTCACGTGTTTTTTCATCATGGATGACTAAACTTTGTGGCATTGATTAGGTGAGTTTCCTTTGTCGTGGACTTAGCTTTTCAGCCCCCGGCTGATAGTGAAGTGTGGTTAGTTCTCCGGTCTCCTGACGTTGCCCCGGTAGGTCTTGAATGGTTCGGATTTGCCTTCTCTGTGCTCGACTCCGTATTCTGCGCTGAGATTGGACTGTCGTGCAAGGCTCCACCATAGACTACTCAAAGATGGACGCTAACCCGCAATTAGACACGTGGCTTCAGTGCTTTTAATGCGAGAATTCGCCGATAATTGGGTTAGACCTAGCTGTCTCAAGGGTTCCGGGCAAGTGAAGATTGCCCGTGTTTGGCGCACTTTTAGCGGGACATTTCCGCTTGGACACGTGATCCATAGCGTGCATCATGTGACATTAGCGTCAAATAAACGCTCCAATCAATAGCGTTAAAAGTCACGTGGGGTCTTCCTAAAGTGGCATAAACTGGTTTTATCAGCTTAAGCAGTCTTAAATTAAAACAGGTTCCTAGCTACCGAGGTCATTGTTGACCAATGACCTCGTATCTAAAAATAGCGAGGAGAAAATACTGAATGCTAGGAGAATTTCCGCCAGTGACAATTCCCGGGACTTTGCGATCATGCATTGAGGATGAGAAAAAAACGATGTCCGTAAATAATAAAAAAAATGAAGAGAAGATTGGGCAAGTTGTCACACAAGCCCCTCCTCAAGTTTGACGTTCCGTCCAACTCCTCTTGTCCTGTCTTCCTCTTCTTTTCCAGTTTCTCATATCTCCTCGGTTGCGTCCGGATGTCTGCTCAAAAAATCTGCCCCTACGTTGTTCTTCCCAGGTATGTATTCTATGTGAAAGGAATATGGCTGCAACAGGAGTGACCATCTCATAAGCCGGGTATTAAGGTTCTTCGACGCTGCAAGAAATATCAACGGTTGGTGATCACACTGCACCGTGAACTTTTTCCCGTATAAATATGGTTGAAACTTCTGCACAGCCCATATTAGCGACAGACATTCTCGTTCGATGGTAGAGTAGTTCTGTTCAGCAGGGTTCAATTTCCTACTAGCATATGCGATGGGGAATAGAGTTGCAGAAGGTCTATCACTAGGCTGCAGGAGAGTGGCTCCTATCCCTATATTGCTAGCATCTGTTCGCAGCGTAAAGTTCAGAGTTAAGTCAGGCAGTCGCAGAATTGGCCTAGCTGTGAGTTTCTCCTTCAGCAGCGTGTAGGCATTTTCGCACTCCGCTGTCCAGGTTACTTTGTCCGGGTTCCCATTCTTGGTTAATGCGGTCAATGGCGCACTCAGGGTATTAAAATCTTTAATATATCTCTGGTAGAAGCCACATAGAGACACAAATGACCTTACATCCTTTTTAGTCTGGGGTCGTGGGGCCCGCTGTAACTTCTCAATATTACGCGCATCTGGGAACATGCATCCATGCGAGATAGTGTGTCCCAGGAATTCTAGTTGCTCGCAGGCAATTTGACATTTTGTAGGGCGAGCGGTGAGTCCTGTTTCTCTAAGTCTTTCGAAGAGTAGGGAAACTGCGTCCAGGTGCTCCTCAAAGGTGTTCGTGGCAATAAGTATGTCGTCCATGAAATTACTTATCCCAGGGTGGTTCAGGGGTTCCAGTAGCTTCCTCATCATACGAGTAAAGACGCTTGGGGCGTTGCTTAGCCCAAATGGCAATACATTAAACTCATAATGGCCTTCAGAAGTACTAAATGCTAACATATGTCGAATTTCCTCTTTTACCGGGATCTGGTAGTACCCTTTGCTAAGGTCTATCTTCGAAAAGTATCGTGCTCTACTCAGCTTGGTGAAAAGCTGATTCTGATCCGGTAAGGGCTCCGCTTGAAATTCCGTTACAGCGTTGAGCCTTCGGTAGTCTATGCAGAGGCGATGTTCTCCTGTGGATTTTCTAAGCAACACTACACTCGCACTATAAGGCGACTCTGATTTTGAGATAATATTTTCCTTAAGCAGGTACTCGATTTCCTCACTCAATGCCTTTGCTTTAGCATAAGGAACAGGATAGTTCTTAACTCGTACCGGGGCGAGGTCTGTTAGCTTCATATCAAATTCTATCAGGTTGGTCATGCCAGGTTTATCCGTGAGTGTACTAGGGTGTTTTTCTCAACAACTGTTGAACCCGTGCCTGCTGATCCTCCGTTAAAGTTGAACTAATCTGAACATCTTGATGAGTTTCGCACTGACGAAGAGGGTATTCACAGGAGGTCAGGGGTTCTGCCTCAGTTTCCGTCGCAATAGCCAGTGTCAGGAAATGTGCTGGTTCTGCACCTGGTCTTTCATAATATCGCTTCAGCAGGTTTATGTGGTAAATTTTCTGCTTCCCCTTTATGGCAATCTTGTAATTGGTGCGCGACATTTTCTCAACAATTTTATATGGACCTCTCCACCCGATTTGCAATTTATTATTGCTACTGGGCAGGAGTAATAATACCTGTTCTCCTACTTCTAGCTCCCTATCCTTCGCAGTGCGGTTGTAGTAACGCGCATGTTTACGACGGGCACGGCGTACATTTTCCTTTGCCAGTTCCCATCCTGTTTTAAGGCGTTGGGTCAACTCCTTCACGTATTGGGATGCAGAGGTGACCGTCTCATCAGCTTTATCATCTGTCCAAGTACGTAACAGTGCCTCTAAAGGTCCTTTTATAGGTCTACCAAACAGCAATGTGGCAGGAGGCATCCCAGTAGAATTGTGGGGTACTTCGCGGTAAGCAAATAGTGCTGCGGGTAAGTATTGATCCCAGCTCTCTGGTTTTTCCTGCGCAAGTTTCCGAAGGATGGAAATAAGGGTCCCGTTAAACCGCTCCACCTGGCCATTTGCCTGGGGGTGGTAGGGAGAGGTGTGGATATGTCGGGCCTGAAATATCCTAAACACTTCCTCGGTGAGTTTTCCTCGGAATTGGGAACCATTATCTGTCAGGATCTGTGACGGAAACCCTAGCCGAGTAAATATGGTGAGCAGAGCCTCAGCAACATGCTTAGAATCACAGGCGGGCATAGCAATTGCCTCTGCCCACATGGAGCAACAATCCACTAACGTGAGTATATAACTGTTTCTCTTTTTGCTACGAGTAAGTGGACCCACAATATCCACCGCTACTCGTTCGAAGGGTGTGCCCAAGATTGGCATTTCTCCCAGAGTGGCTGGGGCCGTCCAGTGTTTCGGCGCTGTCCTCTGGCACTGCGGGCATGATTTCACATATCTCTGGATATCGGCGTTGATACCTGGCCAATAATAATGACATGAAATACGCTGAATCGTGGCACTTATGCCCATGTGGCCACTAAACGGAAGGGCATGGCCCATTTCTAGGACCTGGGCTCGGTATGCTGATGGAACCACAAGTTGCCCATGTTCCTGTCCTCCATTTCCTGCTTTCCGATGCAACAGCCCATTTTTCTTGTAGAAGTCTCCCTTTTGGAGAGGAGTGTGCGCTCTCGGTAGTTTTTTGTAGCAGGGTGCTAGAGATTGATCCTCCGTTTGTGCCTTTTTTAATTCCTCAGGAAGGATGTTGGGTGGGGATTCCAACTCCGTATTCTGTTTGGCCTGTCCTCTAGTGGTGACAGCCGCCACAACCAGAGGGTGAATGGGTTCTCCCAAGAACACATACCTACACCCTAAGATCAAGGGATAAATAGGGTCGTCCAAGATCGCTGCACGGATTTCCCCAGTCACATATTTTGATTTGACCTTAATCTTGGCTATGGCCAAACGCATAGGTGCTGCACTTTTAGTAGGTCCTTGTATTTCTATAGTGTCTTCTGTCATCTGGTCAGGCTTGACTAGGGATGCACAGACAACTGCGTCGAATGCAAGGCCTGTATCATAAAGGCAGGTCACCTCTTGGTCATTTACGAGGACTGTCTCAACGACCGGGGGATGTCGGGGTTTGTCCAGAGGTTCTTCCGGTCCATTTCCCCTTGCGGCACTTTTACGTAAGCAGGCAGCATGATGAGGTGGGTTTTTCCGGTTGCACTCCTGCGTATTGTGGGTGATGGTTCTACAGTGCTTACACCATTTTTCCCCTTGCCTCTGCTGCTGGAAATTAGATCTCTGAGTAGTCTTGTAGTCTGGCTTGTCAGGCTTTTTGAAGTTAGTATACGGTGGTTTCACTTGGGGGTCCATGTGTGACTGAGCTGTCTGTCTAGGTACGTAATCTGGTTGTTTCCGTCTGGGTGGTGGATTCTCTGATAGTGCTGCCTGATATCGTTCCGCTAACTGGACTATGGATTCTAAAGTGCTGGCCCCATTCTCTGTCAGGAATCTTCTCATGTCGGAAGTCATGGTGTCCTTCAGTTGTTCGATCATGACCATTTCCTTCAGGCCTTCCCAATCATGAGTAAAATTCCCTAGGGCACCCCACTTCTCCACGTAGGAATCCAGTCTCGCAGCAAACTGAGCAAAGTTCTCTCCGACTTCCCTCCTAGAGTTACGGAACCTTCCTATAGGCGTCAGCATGTAGCTCATAACGAACCAATAGTGCCTTTTTCAAAGAGTCGTAGTCATCCTGTAAACCTGGAGGAAGCTTGCTATACACGTCATAAGCAGTTCCTCTAAGCCCTTGCGACAGTTTCAGGTTCCATTTGCTCTTCTCCAAACCAAACGTGGTGGCAAACTTCTCAAATTTGTCGAGATACCTATCGATCGAGTCGGCTTGTTCCGAGAAAGCTTCAAATGGAAACGTCAAAGGTCCCAAAGTTGACATGAGTGAGGATGGCAAAGGTCCGGTGCCCCCTGCGTGCAAGGAAGGCATATCATCTGACCGTGGCGATAGGTTGCCTGAGGAGGTAGATGCTGTCGCACCGGCTACCGGTTCAACTCTTTGAGCTTGTCCCTGCATCTCTAACTGCTTCATCTTCAATGCATGCTCGCGTTCATCTCTCTCGCTTCTTTCTCTAGCGTCTACAGCTTTTATCCTCTCATCTATTTCTGCTAACTTTATTCGCTCTTCTCTTTCAGCTTTCGCTGTTTCTCGAGCGTAATACTTATCAGTCTCGACACTGACATAATTTGCAAGGTCCACCCCACTATAACCTAGATCTCGACCGGCCTCCCCTAGTGCTGCCTTAAGCTTAACTATTTCAGCCATCTTTTGCAGTTAAAGTCCACACTGAGTAAGCTAGTGCTACCTTCCAATAGTATTTCTAGCAACAAGTAAATACTAATTATTTATCCGACTGCTGTAGAATGAAATTACTACAGTTATGGAGACTTAAGGTCTGTAATTCAATGAAATACAAAATCAAGAACTAACTTAATTAAACACAACATATATAAAGGGATTCACCAATCAATGCCTGAATTTCTAGAAAAAATGTTTTCTGTCTTTCTAGAGCTCACTGTGTGAAAATACATGTGTTAAAATGGTATACTGTAATGACTGAATGGATGATACTATCCCAGAGGTATGATAAAATACATAAGTTCAAATCCCGGACCGAGACACCAGTGTCACGTAGCGTTTAAAGGATAAGAGAATTATTTAGAGGAAATAATAGATCTGATGTGGAAGATTTGGCTCAAGGAATCCCTGCTGGGTTTTCCCACTTCCGAAGGGTGACGAAGAGGGTAAATTCTCCTAACTCGACAGGTCTGGAAAAGATTGTAAGGAGATATTTGGTCTCTCGCTACCGTCGTCCCCTTCTCAGTTATCTATTATTATTATTCTTTAAATTATATTATATTTTACGAGCCCCCCCTCCCTTATAAAGGAAGATAAACATAGACAATATTCAACATCTAATGGAAGGAACAAAGCGTGGGGTACAGTATATACACCCAATTGGTTTATTGCAATAAAGTGAATAGATGGTGAATGATAGTATTGTCGATGGAATTAGTGTCTGCTGTATGTATTATGTGTCTCACACTTCACGTGTTTTTCATCATGGATGACTAAACTTTGTGGCATTGATTAGGTGAGTTTCCTTTGTCGTGGACTTAGCTTTTCAGCCCCCGGCTGATAGTGAAGTGTGGTTAGTTCTCCGGTCTCCTGACGTTGCCCCGGTAGGTCTTGAATGGTTCGGATTTGCCTTCTCTGGGCTCGACTCCGTATTCTGCGCTGAGATTGGACTGTCGTGCAAGGCTCCACCATAGACTACTCAAAGATGGACGCTAACCCGCAATTAGACACGTGGCTTCAGTGCTTTTAATGCGAGAATTCGCCGATAATTGGGTTAGACCTAGCTGTCTCAAGGGTTCCGGGCAAGTGAAGATTGCCCGTGTTTGGCGCACTTTTAGCGGGACATTTCCGCTTGGACACGTGATCCATAGCGTGCATCATGTGACATTAGCGTCAAATAAACGCTCCAATCAATAGCGTTAAAAGTCACGTGGGGTCTTCCTAAGTGGCATAAACTGGTTTTATCAGCTTAAGCAGTCTTAAATTAAAACAGGTTCCTAGCTACCGAGGTCATTGGTCAACAATGACGTCGTATCTAAAAATAGCGAGGAGAAATACTGAATGCTAGGAGAATTTCCGCCAGTGACAATTCCCGGGACTTTGCGATCATGCATTGAGGATGAGAAAAAAAACGATGTCCGTAAATAATAAAAAAAATGAAGAGAAGATTGGGCAAGTTGTCACAACCGGGGATCACCTTAACATCACTGTTATCATCATCAATGCTACTACCATTATTACACCATGCCTTTTATCACCACCATTATCATTACCACTGTTACAGTGAACGTCTTTAATTTTTGTAGTGCGCTATTCATTTCCTGGATGTTGTACTCAGTTTCAAACAGTGCAATGCTTGCTTTAGCAGCTCTTTGTTCTTTTTTTGTTATGTCCTTAATTGTTTTGTCTAGCTGTTTCCTGTGGTTGGTTTTGCTGACTTTTTTCATAGTGTTTGTTGAACATTTCTGTTTTTTTATTCTTGTTTAAGATGTTTCCCCCAGTTCTTAGTGGTTTTGAGATGCTCTTCTTTCCTTCTCCATCAAGACAGTGCTTTGTGCCCTTGATTCTTTAAGTCCATGCTTTCACATGTATTTGCCCATGCATCATTCTTTGCTTTCTTACCTGTGCTCCATCTTCCACCATTATCATCATTACAACTTTCAGCATAATCAACCCAGCGGCATCATTGTTATCAGTGAATTAATTTCACATAGCAGTAATAAACATGATAAAATTATCATGTTTAGTTCTTCAAACCAAATTAGACCAGCAGTGAACTGGCAAAGGTCATCCTAATTTATAATTCAACCAGTTTGATAAGTTCAGGCAGACCTCGCCATATAACGCTTCACTTTATTGCGCTTCGCAGATATTGCACTTTTTTTCAAATTATTCATGTTTAATTATTAAAACGTGCCTTCTTCTTCCGATAGATTTTGGCAAAAAGATTACAATTTGCTGAAGGCTCAGAGATGAAGACTGACATTTTTTTTAGCAATAAAGTATTTTAAATTTTACAGTACATTGTTTTTATTTTAGGCCTAATGCTATTACGCACTTAATAGACACAGTGTAAACATGATTTTAGGCTTTTATATGCACTGGGAAGCCAAAAAAATAGGTGTGACCCCCTTTATTGCGATATTCGCTTTATTGCGGTGGTCTGGAACCGAACCCGCAATATCTCTGAGATGTGCCTGTATACCTGTTTTGTATATTATTAATTCTTCATTGTCATATCATAAACTGCAGATGGCTCCTTTAAGAAGGATTTCACAACAGCATCAATTCTTGCAGTGGTGGTTTTTTTACAGCAATTTTTTTACATGATGAGATTGCCAGCCCCGTGCCCACCCTCATATATGTTACTTTTTTATGACATACCAAATGAGCATCCGCTTGACAGAGGGGTTAGAGTGCTGGTCTCTCGTGGCAAAGGTGCCAGGTTCAAATCACGGTACTGACACGCTCCAGTCTACCCAGCTGTAAATGGGTACCTGACTTTTAGTTAGGGAAGGAAAAGGTGGCGAGGAAGGGAACTGGTGCTGGACTTTAGTATAGTGAGGTCTCTAAGACTTCACTCCCCTACTGCAGTATCTGCTGTGGAACTACCTTTTTTTTTTTAACTCAAATGAGCAGTAGGCCAGTTTTTTCTATGAGTCCTCATTAAACCCCCCTGGGAACTGTGCGAGGCAAATTATTCATTAATAAGATAAGTTACTGTTCAGTAATATAACTCATTATTTTTTTTATATCTTCAGGATAAACGAACATTGGAGAGGAAATTTTCAGAAATGGAAGAAGAACTTAAAGTAAGTGTTGTTCTTACTACTGATTGTCATTGTTGATCAGAATACACATCACTGCACTCTGGGCAAATGCATACCCTAGGTACTCAAGTCTCCCTCAGCATATGTTGATGGGTATGAACGCTAACTGCTCATGTTGCATGCTGGTTGTATACATGTCGGATGCATCCTCTCATACGTCCATCCCTGCTAGCCTTACATGTGATGCCAAATTCCAGCAGTCTTAGCCTCGTTGCTTCATCTATTGCAGTGACGTTATCTAACAGGCGATCATTAATTGTTTTTAGTATTTCTGCCTTATCCGTATCCAGTGTCCTGTCTGTGGGTGCTATACAGAATATCTGTCTCCTTTTTTTGTTTTTTTTCTAAGATCAAATGTTTATGGAAGATGGGATGAATCTTCTGGTCGTGATAAAATAAAATATACGATTAAAAAACAAGCAACAACAGGACTTGACAAGATTTCATCATCATCATCGTTATTATTGTTATTGTTAATCAGAATCGACCTGACTGCACTCCGGGCAAACTCATAGGTGCTCAGTCTCCCTCAGCAAATGTTGAAGAGTATGAATGCTAATTTTTCCTGTAGCACGCTGGTTGTACATGCGACGGATGCATCCTCTCTCACTTCTATTTCTGCTAGTCCCACGTTTGATGCCAAACTCCAACAGCCTCAGCCATGTTGATTCATCCATTGCAGTGTCATTATCCAGCAGGCGATCATTAATTGCCCTTAGTATCTTTCCCTTATCCATGTCCAGTGTTCCAACTGTGGGTGCTCTCGAGGCCAGTCTGTCAGCTCTCTCATTGCCACATACTCCTGCATGACCAGGACAGTAGATCCACACCAGTTCTTCAAGACTTGAGGATTCTATTGATGTTTTCCATTCCTGCCGCGGCCATCCGTTCTGAACTTTCCGAAGCATGGCTTGAGAGTCTGACAATATATCTGCCCTGGTTGATGGAGTTTCAGACAGCCACCTCAGTGCTGCAGTAACTGCCTCTACCTCTATTCTCATGCTGGAGGTTGTTGTCATGTAGGCTCCACTCTGTTCAGCGACGACCCTGCCCTTTATTCTCGCAGAGAAGCCCCATCCTGATTTCTCACCACACACTACAGACCCATTGGTGTACATAGTGGCGTCATCATCCCCAGTATGATCACTTATCAGCTGATTAATCTCCAGCTCTGCTTTTCCATTGCCCTAAGATCTGCACTCTCCGCCAAGGCTAATGATGACCTGCTGGTAGTTTAGCCAGTTCTCCCCTGACTTACTCCACTCTTCCCCTTTGGATACATTTTCAACCCTGGTCACCTGACCAATCGTAGCCTCTGCCTGTGCCATCCATGACATCGCCCTCTTGATTCTTGCTCCTTTGATGTCAGCTACATTCTCATGTAAGGGGTGTCTTTTATCGGTGGTTATCCACATATATGCTTTTGCCTGGGCCATCGCATATCGGGATCTAATCGACAGCAATCTGAGCATGTATCTCATGGTCACTATGGGGGTATCACGCATACAGCCCAAAACTAGTCGCATCCCTTCATTTTGAATGTGTTTGTCGTTCACATTGTGACACTGACAGCGTGAGTATTCCTAGCATGTACTCGATTACTGAAATCACGAGCTGATGATACAGGAGAAACAATAGTCTCTGTTCCAAGCGCACAGCAGCAATTGTTTTTAAGGCTGCCAATCCTCGCTTGCACTTCTGTATGATCAGTTCGACATGAAACTTGAATGATAGCCCACGATCAAATGTTACTCCTAGATACTTCAGCCTGTCTTGCCTTTGAATATTCTGCCTATTGAAAGTGATGTCTGGAAGGTCTGCTTTCTCTTGGGAGTTGTTCAAAGAGCACCACATCACACAGGCCTTGTTGGGATTGACCTTTGATCCGCTTTCCTCACACCATTTAGAAACCACCTGTAGTGTCTCTTGTATGCCTTGGATCATTTCCTGTCTGTCTGAGCCAGTTCTGTACATGAGTATGTCATCTGCAAAAGTTAATGTTCGTCCCAGTCTTGTTGGTTGAAAGGTTGCTACTTTTGCTGTGTAGATGTTAAACAGCACTGGTGAAAGTGGAGAACCCTGGGGTAGTCCCGGGCAAATGCGCATTGGTTCTGATGTCCACATTCCCAAGCGAAATGCAACAGATCTCTCCATTAAGGCAGCTGCTATCCGCCTTGTTATCCAAGGGTTTACACTACATGCCATTATACAGTCTATTAGGGTCGCAAAGTTCACACTGTTATAAGCATCCTCTAGGTCAATTGTGACAGCCACCATTTCTCTTTTACCCTGGAATCCCTCGTATACATAGTAAGCAAACGTTCCAGCGTTACCCCATGTTGTTTTCATAGGCCTATAGCTACCCTGGATATCAGGAAGGATGTGTGCATTATCGAGGTGGCTCATTACTTGTCTTGCAACACTATCTTTTCAAGTAATTTACCATAAACATTCTGTAGTGTCTTGTCTGTGGACAAGAAACTGAGAGATGAACAAGCAGGTTTTTGACAAAACAGATCCTGTACAGACCAGATAGCCACTTTGAGAATAATAGTTGAACAAAGTCTGGAATAGCCGCGGTAGCATAGTGGTTAGTGCACTGGCTTCCTAGCGCAGTGGTCTATGGTTCGATCCCTAGATGAGGCGGAAAAATTTTTAGGCCACAAACGGCTCCTGGGTCGACCCAGCCCCAAATGGGTACCAGAGCTACTCTGGGAAGGTTAAGGCGGCCGGCGTGATGCCGACCACATCACCCCTCGTGTGCCGACGGTCAAGATAATATGGGCCTAACACCATATTCCCAATATGCCTCAATGGGCGTGTAACGGGTTCCTTTACCCTTTACTTTTAAAGTCTGGAATGGAATTCACCACTATACATTGGATTTGTGGACTACGAAAAGGCATTTGACAGTGTAGACAGAGAATCACTTTGGAAACTGATGAGGCATTATGGAGTTCCCCTGAAGATCATTAATTTAATAAAGAAAACGTATGAAGACATGACATGCAGAGTTCTTCATGAAGGACAGCTTACAGAACCATTTGGGATAAAATGGGAGTGCGACAGGGATGCCAGATATACTTCATTGCTTTTTCTCCTTCATCTCTTCAACCTCTCCCAGATATACTTAAAGATATATAAAGTCTCCATTTCTTTTCTTACTAGCAATAAACTGGGTTATAAGAACATCGACAACACACAACAGAAATGGAATCCAGTGGACTCTGACTAAGCAGTTGGATGATCTGGATTTTGCTGATGACTTGGCTCTTTTTTACCATAACTGTAATCAAATGCAGGACAAATTGAAAACACTCGATGAGCGATCACAGCAATTGGGTCTGAAAATACACAGGGAAAAGACAAAAATAATGAGAATAAATGCAGGTAATGATAACAGGATTGAACTTAAAGAAACACCACTACAAGATGTAGAATCGTACACATATCTTGGCAGTAATATAGACAAAGTTGGAGGGACAGACAGTGATATCAAAATAAGAATACAAAAAGCAAGAGGAGCTTTCACTGCATTGGGAAATGTATGGAGATCAAGAGAAATCAGATCCAACACAAAAATAAGAATCTTCAACTCAAATGTGAAGTCAGTACTATTATATGGCTCTGAAACATGGAGAACAACAAAGACAACAACCAAAAAGCTGCAGACTTTCATAAATGGGTGCTTGCATATAATAGAGGAATTAAAATGGTATGACAAGGTTACCAACGTGGAACTGATGACAAGAACCAGGCAAGTGCCAGTGGAACAAGAGATGAGAAGAAGGCAATGGCACTGAATAGAACACACACTGAGGAAACCTGTTGATAGCATTACAAGGCAGTCCTTGTTCTGGAACCACCAGGGCAAGAGAGGCAGAGGTAGACCAAGAAGCACGTGGAGAAGAGAGCTGGAAACAGAGGTGAAAATGATAAGGAGAAAGTGGAAAGAACTTGAGATGATGGCACGTGACAGGAGGACTTGGCATGTGTTTGTTGAAGGCCTATGCTGCTTTGGGAGTGGAGGGTTTTGAATGAATTCTGTAATGTGATAATTTGATAGCTGTTGAGCAGTGTGGGGTCTTTGCCATGTTTAGGAAGTGGCCGAAGGTAACTGTGTAGCCAGTCTTCCGGCACCTCAGCATTCTGTTTGCTGGTTTTGAAATCGTTCACCATATTTATAATGGCTGTGTCGTCGAGCTGTTTAATGTGATGGTATTGTACACCATCAGGACCCGGAGCAGTGTTTCTGCTGGTTTTCAATGTGTACACCACTTCCTCTTCAGAAATGAGATCAAAGTATATCTGGCCCCTTAGGGCATTTTCCAGCACACTGTCCTTTATTTTCAGGCTGACACTTTTGTCACCTTTATCCGTTTGCTCCACATATCGATTGAATAATGCTCTTCCCTTCTCTTCGTCCGTCTTCAGGCTTAGCCCTGTAGAGCTTTTGTTATTAGCGATGGGTTGACTTGCACTTTTTCTATTCATTCTTCGATGTAAGGACCAGAATTTCTGTAGGGTTTTTCCATGCCCACCTTGTCACAAAGTCCTCCCACACTTTATCCTTGGCCTCCATTGCCAAGCTCTTGAATCTATTAATGGCTCTTTGCTTTTTCTCCTTCATCTCTTCAACCTCTCCCTCATTCATCATTCTTCTGTTTCGTGCTTTACGCCATTCCTTTGTTGCCCTTTCCTTTTCTATCCATGCTTCCTCCACTGTCTTATTCCACCAGGGAGGTTGGGTGAAAGGTGTTCTCGCTGTTTTTTGTTTGGCATTGTGACGCAATGTGTGTAAAGGGTTGTTACAGTTGAGTGGGCCTGTAGGATACTTGAAGGTCTGTTTAGGTTTCCTGTGTCTAGTGGTCCTACCCTTTGCAAGGAGTATGACGCAAGGTAGGTGATCACTTTCCTGTGCACCTAATACATCCCAACGTGCCATGGTGGTGGCAGCACTAGAGATAAATGCCAGATCTATGACACCATTTGTATCCCCAGGTTTAGTTGTCAGTCTAGTTGGGCGTCCATCATTCAGGATGGCAAGGTTCATGTTAAGTAATGCCTGGCTCAAAGCTATACCCTGCCTATTTTCTGTGATGTTCCCCCACTCCTTGGATCTAGCATTGAAATCGCCAGCAATTAAACACCTTATGTTAGAATCTTCCGACAATTCTGCCAGAAAATTCCAATCACTCTCGGCTGTAAGATGGTCAACATGAGCATATAAATTGTAGACTCGCCACTCCTGACTGCCTATATTCACAGCAATCCTCTGCAATTCTGCATCCTCACTAGTTTGGGAACTTGTATCCAGCCACGTATGAGGGAGCTCAAGTTTTACATATATAGCTTGCCCTCGTCTACCAGGCCCACGTGGATTGGAGTAACATCTGTAGCCTGGGCAATTGATAACACTATTGGCTTTTAAATTTGTCTCCTGGATCATGAGGATATCGAAATTGTAGATGATTTGTATAATGGCTGCACGTTGATTGGCATCATCATTACCTTTCAGCTAAATAATGAACAAAGGCCTTCAACAAATTCATGCTAAACCTTCCTGCCCTATCTCTTTCATTTCTGATTCTGTTTCCCTTCTTCATGTGTTTTTCAATCTCCCTATATCTCTCTTACCTCTGGGGATTCCAGAACAAGGACTGCCTTGTACTGCTATCAACATGTTCCTCACTGTGTGTTCTAACGCCAGAATTGTCTGCTCACTTCATGTTCCATAAGTACTTATGCTCAGATCCACTAGATGATATTTATCTTTTTTTTTTTTCCTGTTGCTGATATTAGTGTAAGTCTCAATAGTTCTCATTCTTTGAGTATTTTCTGCAATTTTTTTGAAAGCATTAGAACCACACCTTTATTATGGTGGGTACTTTGTTCCTCATGCCCTGAAGACAGTGCCATTTCTCTTGTATTCATTCTTTTCCTTTCTTTCTCCATCCACTTTATTTGAAAAGTTCCAGAATAATAGTTTTACTAGTTTTGCATTTCTGCTGGCATCTGTGCAGTTTTCCCTTGTTTATTCAGTGTATGAACATTCCAGGTGCCAAATCTGGAGATTTGTTTAGAATAACACCCCATATTCCTTTTGGTTTTCTCTGGGCAGCATCATACACTGCTGTAGTGGAGAACCTTCTGTCTTGGATATGGATGCTGAGTTGAGTTAGTCTCAGAGTAGCATCATACACTGCCATAGTGGAGAACTTTCTGTCTTGGATGTGAATGGCTGAGTTGAGTTAGTCTCTTGGTAACATCATACACTGCCGGAGTGGAGAACCTTCTTTCTTGGATGTGGATGGCTGAGTTGAGTTAGTTTCAGGGTAGCATCATGCACTGCCATAGTGGAGAACCTTCTGTCTTGGATGTGGATGGCTGAGTTGAGTTAGTCTCAGGGTAGCATCATACACTGCGTAGTAGAGAACCTTCTGTCTTGGATGCGGATGGCTGAGTTGAGTTATTTTAATTATCTTTAGTTGACTTGCCACTGTTGTTGTTGGAAGTGTTTTTTTTTGTTTTTGGCTTGAAGTTTCTACAAGATGGTGTCTCTGGCCCCATGCCCAGCTTTCTTTAGTTTTCTTCTATGATATGCCTGGTTGGTTAAGTCTTACTATTCTTTACTCCCCTTTTGGGCCCCGGTAACACACGGGGCAAGAGTTATCCTACGCGTAGGAAATTTTATTTTCTACTTTTCATCGTCATTTCCCAATTCGTTCGTTATGAAGCCTAGATCCACCACTGAGGAGCTTAGATCCACCACTGAGGAGCTTAGATCCACCACTGAGGAGCTTAGATCCACCACTGAGGAGCTTAGATCCACCACTGAGGAGCTTAGATCCACCACTGAGGAGCTTAGATCCACCACTGAGGAGCTTAGATCCACCACTGAGGCTGTGGTCCCCTTATAGGAAGCCAGCCCCCAAAGTATTCATGGGCTCTTACAGCAGTGGTTTCTGTAGCATACTGTTTGACAATATCAGCTTCATGCACAACCTTATATTAGTTGCCTGAGGGAGTTCCCCAAATCCCAAAGCAGAACTCAAGACTTTTCCTACTTTTAATGTTACTTTAAACTTGCTTACTTAGTCATTCCTCTTCTACCCTGGGGTGTAGAGGTTTGCCAAAGTGAGGCCATACTATCCAATCGGCTGTCTTCCTCCTGGTCTGGTTGAAGTCTAGACCTCAGTCCTTCAGAGATTGTCTAATGTTGTCCTCCCAGGGAACTCTGGGTCATCCTGGAGGTCTGGATCCCTGGTTCTTGGTTTCCCATATTTGTCATGGTAACTGATTTTCCCCCATTTTGAAGATGTAGCCAAACCATCGTAAATAATGTACTTTAAAGCAAATTTAAAAACAAAAAATTTTTTTTTAATATACATTTTTTACTCATTTGTTTGTATTTTCTTGTATTTTCAGAAAATTGAGACTTTGAAAGCAGATAATCAGAAGTTAAAAGAGGAAAATGGTGCTTTGATCCGTGTCATCAGCAAGTTATCCAAATAGTACAAAATATATTGCTGTGATAAATAAGAATGAGTAATTCTTGTCCTTTTCTGTGTTTTTTTTTGTTTTGTTTGTTACCCTTCTTGTTGTATAGCTCATCTGTACTTATCCTTCATGCCTTCTCTTTGTCTCCACTGTTGTCATATTTCATGCAATATTATATGCATATGTCAAATGGGTTTATGTTAGATCATCATCAGGTGATCACCCACTTCAGGATAGCCTATTTTGTTGTCAGATGTTATTCTTTATATTTTCAGAGATGTATTTTAGTGACTTTTTATCTTTTGTAATTTTTTGTCCACAGTTTAATAAATACCTTTTATTTCCTGCATACGTTAACTTTTCTCCCTAAAGTTTGTTCGTTCGTTCCTCCTCCCCCCCCCCCAAGTTAGTTTTAGTTTTATGTTTTTTAAATATATTTCTTAGTGTTTACCCTGTAATCAGTTTTGAGTTTTATATGTTATAGTAAAGGTAAAGGAGACCAGAAGTTGTGGAGAGACATAATCTCCTACGCCATTAGCCATGGTACTTGAAGAAGAAGAATGTAGTCCTGTAGAAGAAACTGCTGTAGGGGAGTGAAGTGTTAAAGACAACACCTTACTAGGTCTAGCTTATGAAATGGAGTGTCCAGTTTCCTTCCTTGCTGCTTTTGCCTTCCCTAATTCAAGAGCAGAGCCAGGTACCCATTTACAGCTGGGTATATTGGAGAGTGATGCTACCAGGTTTCTATCTGGAACCCTGTAACTGTGCCACAAGAGGAAAGCGCACTAACCAATTAGCCAGTCGGATGTTTTAGTGTTAACCCTTTAATGATTTTCAAGTTTCATATGTCGTAGTGATAACCCTCTAAAGCCCTTTATGACTTACATCAGTTATTTATTTGGGTTTCTAAGAACATGGAACCCTTGCGACATCTTCTAGTGTATTAAAAAAAAAAACCGTGAAGAAAGCAAATGAGGAGCTCCCTATGTCACCAAACATGTTATTGCCCCTGAAAGGCTACATATTATTGGATAGAAAGAATAACCTAAAAAAAATTCCACTCTCGTTCACTCTTTAAACCTATCAGATGTGGTTAGAGCACAATAAATACATATGCTATCAGAGTATGGTATAATCTCTAAAAGGTACTAATTAAATGGGTAAGAAAGAATAGCCAGGGAAAACAAAAAAATGTTTCACTCAGTAAATTGTTGTCAGTAAGTGATGTTAGTCCGCAGCAACAGCAAAGTAGAAGATTTCAGCCATCAGAGTGTAGTGCTACCTTTGGACAGTACTTACTGAATGATCTGAAAGGTTGCAGAAGAAATATCCTTGAAATAATTTGACCAGCTGTTAGACTGTTGGTAGATCTAAAACGATGACTGTACTCTTCAGTACTTTTGTTTTTTAACAAGAGGGACCAGTATAAGAAACATTTATAAAATCCTGGGAGGTATGGATGAGGCAAACCAGTGAGCATATCATTGTTATTTCCCCCTTTTGTTGCTTGGGAAGCATGAAGCCACCTTTGCCCAGCCCCCCCCTCGCAGAAAGCCTGCATCACATCATTCATGTGCTGTTGTAGCTGTGGTTTCTGTAGCAATGTTTGCTACACGATGAGGTTACCGTACACAACTTCATATTAGTCTCCTCTTATGAAATCCCTAAGGGAGCAGAAATGCTATTCCTTCCTTATCTCCCCTAAGACCCAGAGCAGTGAACACCTGCATAGTGAAAATGTACGCACTTCCATAGAAACATCCATTGTATTATCAACAACAGGTGCAAGGCAGACAGAAATGACTTACTACTGGCTTGACCTACTGTGATTAACTTTGTCTTGGGCCACTTAGGGCAGCAACAGAAACCTTCCTAACCCAGTTCTGGGCAGAAAGTGTCTATAGCCAGTTTTAAAATATTTTTTTTAATGTTATATGGTTGCTGGCTTTACACCCGACCGTATTTATTTACGTTAAATGATCATGCACATCGAAGAACAATTATCCTATTTATTGCATTCCAGCTTTGTTGATTAGGATCAAGGGACCAATGGGAGATGGCTTCTATAAATAGACTAGCACTGTTGATTAGGATAACAGAAACTATATGGGAGATGACTTCTATAAATAGACTAGTTTTTCTTTTTAGGATGACAGGAACTATATGGGAGATGACTTCTATAAATAGACTAGCTTTGTTGATTAGGATGACAGAAACTATCTGGGAGATGACTTCTATAAATAGACTAGCTTTGTTGATTCAGATCGCAGGAACCAAATTGGGAGATGAGTTCTATAAATATACAGTACTAGCTTTGTTGATTAGGGTGACAGGAACTATATGGGAGATGACTTCTATAAATAGACTAGCTTTGTTGATTAGGATGACAGGAACTATATGGGAGATGACTTCTATAAATAGACTAGCTTTGTTGATTCAGATCGCAGGAACCAAATTGGGAGATGACTTCTATAAATATACTAGCTTTGTTGATTAGGGTGACAGGAACTATATGGGAGATGAGTTCTATAAATAGACTAGCTTTGTTGATTAGGATGACAGGAACTATATGGGACACTTCTATAAATAGACTAGCTTTGTTGATTCAGATCGGAGGAACCAAATGTGAGATGGCTGCTATAAATAAGCTATATGAGATATAAACCAGTCATTTTATCTACGGTGGTTGTTTATGTAAGTGTAAATGGTCATGGCAGATGTCCAAATGAAACTTATTACTCTCATTGAAAGGAAGCCGTCCACTTTCTTGGGACATGTTATGAGAAGAAGAAAACTAGAATATATCGTGACTACAGGAAAGATTGAAGGAAACAAGAAAAAGAGAGAAGATTCTGGACGTTTGAAATCATGACATGGAAAGAAGTGAACAACAGAATTGATAAATAGTACTGGAGACAGGAAGTTGCGGAGAGACATTATCAGGGCAAAGTACATGAAGAAGAAGATGAGGTAACATCATAGTAATCATTACTCTTCATGTCCCTGTGGGAGCATGAGCCGTCCATCAGCATAATGCCAAGCTGTATGGGCTTAAGTTCTTCAGTTTAAGATAGCTGGTGCCATCCTCAATACTCCTTTGTTACCTTATATGACAATGTATGGCAGGGTGTTATGTTACTGTTCTTTGCTCTTCTTTTGAGCCCCTTTTTATCCATGGGCAGTTATGATGTATCTTAAGGGGTTAAATCTGCATAGTGTTAGTTATGTTCTTTTACATGTGTTTTCTTCCTTAGTTCTATATAGAAGAGGCAAATAAAAGTGAACAATAAATGTTGAATTTTGCTTGCTGGCCTAGATATATTTACTATTAAATTATGATATAATAGAATTATTAGAACATTTTAATGTAACTAAATACATTTTTAAAAATTGTAATTTTTTTTTTTTTTAATCGTATTTATTGTTATTTGTAGTTGCAATATAAGCACTATTTTTACAGTGATCATTACGGTTATAGTTAACGTAACAATTTGTAAATCTTCATTGAATTTCAGAGATTACATGAATTCCTAAACATTATACCACTCGCCCCTCAGAAAAAAAAATTGCGTATAAATGAGTATATTTTTAGGAGGTAAAGTTCCATATATTGCAATTGTTTGCTTTTTTAAATCGCATGCCAAAGATGGTTTTAAATGGGGAGGTATTTTTCTCTCTTTTCCAGACAGTTTAACAGATTTTAAGATCTCTGGTATAACTAGAGTTGCATTTTAGAGTTCTGTTTAAAATAAATGTCACCAGAGTGGTGCTATTTAATGGAACAAAATAAGAAATTGCTGGTTTAAACATACATGCTTGCAGAAATATATATAATACTTGCATAAATTTATATATGTATTTTTTTAAAAATCAGATACATTACCAGTGAATGTATTTATAACTATTTGTTGCTTTATACAGCAGAGTAGAGAATGAATTTTTCATTAATTCATTATTGTTTTTATCATCTTCATTAGTTTAAACTCATCAGCTATAGAATTTTTCTCTGTATCCATAATTTGTTATTACTTCTTCCTATTTTGTCTTCCTTATCATCTGTTTCTTCATCTTCTTTATGGCTGTTGATTTAGCATGTTACTTTAATTTGTTTTTATGTAACACAGGTGCTTGAACAAAATACACTGGTTTTTTTTGTTTTTGAAATCTGTGAATGGATAAGATCTTTCATGTTACGAGTTCTTTGTAACTGATGGAAGCTGAGGCTGTTTTTTTTTTTGTAATAAAGCTGTACATTTATTTGTTGTCCGTTGTTGAGCAGAATTGTTAAGACTTCTTGTAAAGATTTTCTGAGGAAGAAATAACACAGTAGTTTATATGTACAAAAAATGTTATTTATATTTGTTTGTTCGCCATGACTCCCTGTTATTTAATTTTCTACTTTAAATGCTGGCAGAATTATCTTTTTTTTTGGGGGGGGGGGGGGGGGGGGGGGGGTGGTGGGGTGGGGGGGGGGGGGGGGGGGGGGGGGGGTGGTGGTTAAATTTCTTCTTATTTGGTCCTTGGCCGCTGACTGACAAAGCAATCGATGACCATCATGCCTAGTGGCGGTCTTGTAGGGCATAAAAAAAACTCTGCCCCAGTTCTGATTCATGCTTAACATCTCTACCTCCAAAGTTCTTAGCCAGGTGGCTTTTGGCCGGCCTTGCTTTCTCTTTCCTTCTGGAGTCCACAGCATGGCAGTTCTGGTGATGATGTCTGAGTCTTTTCTGAGGGGTTAAATTTAATAGTCTATTAATAACAAGATGATTGAAGAGAGAACTTTGGTTGTAAGTGGTCAACACTTTTTAAAGAATTAGAGCATGAAGGCAGGCCAGGCCTCTTTGCCCAGTATCTGCGATTGATAATAAACGTTCCCGTCATTCCACAGCTTAACAGGAAAGAAAGATAAGTGAGAAGGTGATAGAATCCATAATTTAGCAATTAGATCAAAATATTGAAATTGTGTATCTTGGTTAGAATCCATAATTTAGCAATTATAATAAAACATTCAAATTGTGAATCTTGTCATTGATCACACTTTCATCTTGTCTTAGTTTGTAATCACGTTAGCAAAAACTAATGAGGTCATTAGAAGTATCAGTAAATAACATCGTGCATAGAGCTGATTGAGTGCCATTCGTATATTCATATTTTGGCAGATTTGGTTACTGGTTTGCTTAAAATGAATTTGTTATGCCTTTTAGACCAAAATACCTCTCATTACAGCACAAGCACAAAATTAGGATTATATCAGAGCTGTGTGCTTTCTGTGCTTCTCTATGGCGCGGAGAGCTGGAGAGTTACAGAGAAGGAAATGTCGAAATTGTCCTCTTTTCACACAACATGCCTAAGAAAAATTCTCCGAATCTTTTGGCCGAATACCATCACCAACCAAGATCTGCTTACTCGGAGCAAGCAAGAGGACATGCACACCATCATAGCTGGCAGACGCTGGAGCTGGGTTGGCCATGTCCTCAGAAGAGACCCCGATGCCATCACAAGAACAGCTATGCTATGAAGGAAAAGGAAAGAGAGGCCGACCAAAAACAACTTGGCGTAGGACTGTGGAGGCTGAGATGCAAAGAATGAACCAGAGTTGGGGCACTGTACGAAGGGTGGCCGCCGACCGAGCAAAGTGGAATCAATTTGTTGTTGCCCTACAAGACGCCACAAGGCGTAATGGCCACTGACTGCTCTGACGGTCGGCGGCTAAGGATCAAAGAAGAAGAACTTTTCAATACCTTTCTTGCTGAAAATGTTCTTTGAGGACCATTTAACTTTGAAATTTCAAAAATGTCTTGGGGAAGATGTGAACCTATTTTTTAAATATATTTTTGTTATTTCTTGTAAGAATGATATTAAGTCATATTCTCCACTAGATAAATTATTTGTAACAAAGCATCTTAAATATTTGAATGTTAATGTCTGCCAAAGTGCCTGTACAAACAAACAAAAACTGACCTTTGATTTATTTATTTTCACACATAAGGGTTACAGTCACCTTAATTTTCTCCATACACATAAGAATTTGTGGAAGATGCATGTTCTGTTTTGTAACATTTTCACACCCATGGCTTTCTTTATTGGTTAATTTTAAGAAATATGTACTTCTTTATTATTTCATTTCACATTGTCTTAAACCATGTATCGTATGCCTAGTTGACTTTTATTACTGTTATTTATACAATATTTGATTACTCTGACTTGTTTGGCTGTGCTTTTATTTTTTAATTTGTGTAGAATGACTCATGATTTGAGATCCACGTTCTAGTTTGTTGTTACTGCATGTCAGTTTGTCTTTTTTTTTTTTTTTTTTTAGTTAGTTTGACAGTGATACTGTTTTAGTTCGATCTTATGTTATTTCAGCAATATTATCCCTGAAAACTAAGTTATATTGTTTCTTATACTTCTTTCATTGCTATGATTGAACTTGCTTTGTAATGTCCGTTGAGTTACTCTGAATAAGGAGCAGTTATAAATTGGTAATGATTTGTAGGTACAATCCAAAAAGCAGCAATTTTTCCTTGATGCACAACACACTGTGCCATTTTCTGTTGTTGGACTGTTTATTCATGAACTAACAAAAATTACTTGTGAGTAAATGTGGGCATCTTTCCTAGTTAGGTTCAGAATATTATCTATCCTTGTCTAATGAAACAGTATCATCTCACTGCCTACAAAATTTGTTAGTATCATCATTTAGTCTCCAGTTTCTTTCATTTGAGCAACATTATCCCTGAATACCAAGTTACATTGTTTCTTACACGTCTTTCATTTGAGCAACATTATCCCTGAATACCAAGTTACATTGTTTCTAACACGTCTTTCATTACACTGGTTGAAGTTCCTATAAGGATCAGTTCTAAAAAGCTAGTGATTTATATATACAATCCAAATGCAGCAGTTTTTCTCCTAATGTACTACATACCTTCTCATTTTCTGTTCTGTATCATGTACTTAAAAACAAAATACAAGTCAGTGCTGTCAGCATATTTCCCTGGTAGATTCATAATAGTATCTGCCCTTGTCTAGTTTCATCTCTTTGTCTATGACATTTAGTAGTTCAGGGTGCTTGCTGTGGTGATATATTTTTCAGAGAACCACCAGGTTAGGTCATCAGCGAACAAGGAATAATGGGCTATTTTTATTAAATTTAATTATATAAAAACCAGTATGAATGATAGAACTCCCCTCTGCTCCATTGGCATCCTTTTTGCTGGTCTGTCCTTTTACTCTGGCAGTTGTTCTGTCACGATACAGGCTGATCCATTAGTACATAACCCCACATACTTCATTTCTTCACATATGACTATCAGTCCTTAATGAACAAATGTTAATAGGTGGTGAATAATGAAACGCACAAGAAACCCAGAGAGTCGGCAAGAACAAAATATGTACCTCAAAGATTATGTTTGATGTTTAAAATGTTTTTTTTTTCTTTCTCTTCATGTAACTGTGTTGTTTGTCTCACATTAGAAGAAAGTGACCCACTTCCTTTGGACATGTTATGAGAAGAAAACAACTGGAATATTTTATGAGAACAGGAAAGATTGAAGGAAAAGAGAGGACTACAAAGAGAGAGGATAGTGGACAGTTTGACACCATTATGTGTGTGTGTCGGGGGGGGGGGGGGGGGGGGGAGGGGGGGGGGAGAGAGAGAAAGAGTCAACAACAGAATTGATAAACAGTACTGGGGACAGAAAAAGCTACAGACTTTCATAAATGGGTGCTTGCGTAGAATAGAAGGATTGAAATGGTATGACAAAGTCACAAATGTGGAACAAGAAACAGACAAATTCCAGTGGAACTAGAGATGAGAAGAAGAGGCTGGCGATGGATATGACACACATTGAGGAAATCTGTTGATAGCATTACAAGGCAGTCCTTGTTCTGGAATCCCCAAGGATAGAGACAGGAAGTTGTTGAGAGACTTGTTCGCCTACACCACCAGGCAAGGTGCTTGAAGAAGAAGATATTTGACTGCCATGTGCTAATTATGAATTTGTCTAGGCAGTTGTCATCATTAACAACCTCCGATGTCACTACTGATATGACATCACGTTTTCCCCCTATCTTCCATTTTATGTGGTGCCTCATTAGTTATGTGTACCCCACTTGAGGTTGGATTTGTTAGACTGCAAACAGCAGAATTGAGCACCAGAGCAACTCTGGGAAGGTTAAGGCCGCCAACGTGATGCTGACCACATCACCCCTAGTGTGCCGATGGTCAAGAAAATATGGGCCTAACACCATATTCTCAATGGGCGTGTAACGGGATCTTTTATCTTTACCTTACATATGCTCACAGACAGTTAATATGTTTTAATTTGTTATTGTGAAAACTAAGGCCGTCACGTTAAATTGACACCTTCCATAGATGACAAGAAAGTGACTCACACTACCAAATCTGTGCTGCCACCTGTTTTTTGAAAATTAAAGAAAAAAGAATCAAAGCTTTAATAGGACGTTTATTAACCTCCTACGGCCCATTGCCTCATATAAGAACTTTCAGATATCACTGTATTTTAAAATGTGTAATACAACATGGTTGAATGTCCACCGAGTCGTATGTGGGTCAATTCAATAGTAAGTGAATGTAGTTCAAGTTAAACAAGTTACATTCTACCATCAGCACTTTTGTCTTTAGAGCATGAACAAAGCAGCAATTTGTTTTGTATGATAAGGTTGCTACTCCCCTCCCCCCCCCCCCGCGCCCCCCCCCCCCCCCCCCCCCCCCCCCCCCCCCCCCCCCCCCGCCCCCCACCCCCCCCCCCCCCCCCCACCCCCCCCCCCCCCACCCCCCTCCCCCCCCTCCCCCACCCCCCCCCCCGCACTCCCCCCCCCTTCCCCCCCTGCCCCCTGTCCCCCCCCCTCCCCCACCCCCTCCCCCCCCCCCCCCCCGCCCCCCCCCCCCCCCCCCCCCCCCCCCCCCCCCCCCCCCCCCCCCCCCCCCCCCCCCCCCCCCCCCCCCCCCCCCCCCCCCCCGCCCCCCTCCCCGGCACAACTTCATATTAGTTGCTATTTACGACATAACATTTAGGGAGTAGTTGTCCTAGTCTCTTTTTTTGTGTGTGCTCTCAGAGACCCCTTGAGTTCTACAAAGTACCAGTGAAGGGTGTGGCTGATAAGTTTGCTCCTTTGTTTTGTTATTAGTTTTTTCCCTTGTTGTTTAGTTATGACTTTTGTCCCTTGTTGTTTTGATTGTATTAGTTCAGTTATTTTCTTTATCCGTGTACATTATGCCCTCTAATGAAAGCATTTCTGTAGCAACGTCAAAGTATTTCTGCGATCCTGTCCTATAAATATAATTTATGTGTTTGATAATTATATCTACTCAGCCCACTTTTTGTACTTCTATCCTGCCTGGTCTAGTATAATATGCCAAATGTTACCTAATATTTAATTTCATGTTGATCCTGGCATTGTCTACCATCCATTGAGTATATATTCAAAATGCTGACCGGCGGAGAATAAGAACAGAGAACTATCTAGACTAGTGTACAAGTTTTATCCATAATGAAACATCCATGTGATCAAACATCCATGTGATCAAAGAGGCTGGTGATAAAAATAAGAACTGTCTAAACCAGGGTACAAGTGTTATCCAGAATCAAACATCCATGTAATCAAACATCCATGTAATCAAAGAGGCTGGGAATAAAAATAAGAACAGAGAACTGTCTAAACCAGTATCCAAGTTTCATCCATAATCAAACATCCATGTAATCAAAGAGGCTGAGAATAATAATTGTTGTTGTTGTCAATATCCCATAGCTGCTGAGCATGTCTGCTCTTGGCAGTTATCTACCTCTTCTCATCTCTTGTTAGCATTCACACTCTTCCACAAATACTGAGGGAGACTAAGCACCTATGGGTTTGCCCGGAGTGCAATGTCACTTCTGTTCAACAATAACAATAACTCTTGGCAGAGGGAATAAGAATAACACAGAACTGTCTAAACCAGTGTACAAGTTTTATCCATAATTAAACATCCATGTAATCAAACATCCATGTAATAAAACTAGTAGGAGAAGCCTAAAAATAGGAACATGGAATGTTAGAACTCTAAACGGAGAAGGAAAGCTTGACAATCTTATATTAGAGGCAAGACATGAAACTCGATATACTGGGAGTTGCAGAGGCAAGACTTTTGGATACAGGCTACATAACAAGAGACCAGTACACGCTTATACACTCAGGAGGAGAAAAACATGAAAGAGGGGTAGGAATGTTGATAAAGAAGGAGTTAGAAAAATACGTATGTGGATACTGGGCACACAATGACAGAATGATGTTACTAAAGATGAGAGCAAAGCCGTTCGACATATCAATCTTACAAACTTATGCACCAACTAAAGATCACAGCGAGGAAGAAATAGAAGAATACTATGAAGAGCTACTACATACACTTAAACCAGTCAAATCTACAGATATGTTGATAGTAATGGGTGATATGAATGCAAAAGTAGGAAAAGGAAAATACAAGAAAATAGTAGGACAGTATGGATTAGGGACAAGAAATGATAGAGGAGACAGACTTATCCAGTTCTGTGAAGAAAACCAGCTGGTCATATGTAACACCTTTTTTGAACACCACCCAAGGAAATTATACACATGGAAAAGCCCAGGAGATGTAACATGAAATCAGATCGACTATATCATGATAAAACATAGATTTAAGAACAGTGTCACAAGTGCAAAGACACATCCTGGTGCCGACATAAATTCAGATCACAATCCAGTCGTCATCAAAGTAAATATAAAGCTGAAAAGAGCAGGAAACAGAAGACAGGAGGAACCCCAGATAGAAATATCAGCGCTGAAACAACCAGATATAAAACAGAAATATTTAATCGATGTCAAGGGAGCCGCGCTGGTGTAATGGCTTCGGCGTTGTACTGGCGACCAGGTGTTCATGGTTCAAACCCGGGCGTCGGCGTTTGAAGAAATGTTTACGGCCGGAAATTTGACTGAATAGCCTGAACGGCTCCTGTGATAAACCCTCTGTGGATGGGAAGGAGCGAAGCTCCTGACCGGGTTGGAAGGAAAGTCCTCAGGTTCCCCAGCCTCGCAATGATATGTCATTGGGCCGAAGGGCTGAAAGCCCAAGTGCCGCTGGTTAAAAAAAAAAAAAAAAAAAAAAAAAAAAAAAAAAAAAAAAATCGATGTCAAAAATAAATATCAACAGTTATTGACAGAAAGCATGGAGAAAACCCAGAAGAAAAAGCAACAGCAAAATGGGAATGCTTAAAAACAAGCATACAATCAGCAAATGCAAATTTACCTAATAAGGAGTCTAAGAAAAATCAAATTTGGATGACAGATGACATCTTGAATAAAATGGCAGAAAGAAAGAAAGCAAAAAACACTCCAGAATATAAAACAATAGACAATGACATACGTACTATGTGTAGAGAAGCAAAAGAACGGTGGATAGAAACAAAATGCAAGGAAATAAAAGACTTGGAAGCAAAGCACATGACAAGAGATATGCATGAAGAAATAAAGAAATTATCAAATCGGTCGCGGTTTGCACAAGGAGGAAGCTGTATCAAGAACAAAAATGGTGTAATATTACTTGATGAGAAAGACATATCAAACAGATGGGCAGAATACGTAAAAGAACTATTCGAGGACAACAGAGGTAAAAAAACCATCACCAGATTCTAATGAAGGCCCAAACATTCTCAGATCAGAAGTAGAGAATGCCATTCATATGATACAAAACGGAAAATCAGCAGGCATGGATAACATAAAAATTGAAATGATAGAAGCTATCGAGAGCTTTGGTATAGATACAATCACAGAAATATGCAACGATATATACAATACAGGATATATACCACACGACATGAAGACATCAGTTTTCATAACATTGCCCAAAAAACCAAATGCAACAGAATGTTCAGACTTCAGAACAATCAGCCTGATGAGTCATGCAATTAAGATACTGCTCAAAATCATACAGGAAAGAATAAAAAGTAAAGTAGACAGCGAAATCCAAGAAGAACAGTTTGGTTTTAGATGGAACAGTGGAACAAGAGAAGCAATATTTTGCCTAAGAATATTAGCAGAAAAATATACAGAGGTCCAAAAAAGTATGTATATGTGCTTCATTGACTATAAGAAGGCTTTTGACAGAGTCCATCATGAGAAAATAATTGAATGCCTCAAAGACATAGGTATTGATGGAAAAGATATAAGAATACTCAGTAACCTTTATTGGGAGCAAACTGCCACAGTAAGATCGGGAAGGAATTATTCACCATACATAGACATAAAAAGAGGTGTCAGACAAGGTTGTGTGCTGTCCCCCTGCCTATTTAATTTATACACCGAAAAAATTTTCAAACATACAGGAAATACCAGGACTGAACATCAGTGGAAGGTCAATAAACAACCTTAGATATGCAGATGATACCGTGTTGTTAGCTGAAAGCGAACAGGAGTTACAAGAACTAGTGAAGCAAGTGAACAGTATAAGTCATGAATATGGACTCACATTAATATTGAGAAAACAAAAACTATGATAATTAGCAAAACAGACGATAAACCCACATTAAAGATAAGCGTAAATGGGAAAATCCTGGAACAAGTCAAGAGCTACGTATATCTTGGTCATATAATAACAGAAGATGGCAGATGTGAAACAGAAATCAAGAAGAGAATAGGAATGGCCAAAGCTACATTCAATAACATGAAACATATACTGACATCCAAACAGTTATCTCACAAATTAAAACTGAGAATCATAAAGTGTTATATATATTCTGCATTTCTGTATGGTGCAGAAACATGGACGATGAATAAGCATTTGGAAGAAAGAATTGAGGCTCTTGAAATGTGGATATATAGAAGAATGGGGCGTATCTCATGGAAAGAGATGAAAACAAATAAGGAGGGTCCTAGAAAATCTAGGTATGAAAAGAGAACTAATGAGGGAGGTCAAAGTTCGGCAGCTAAAATACTTTGGCCACATAAAAAGGCATAACACCTTGCAGAAGACCATAACAGAAGGGAGAGTTGAAGGCAAACATGCAAGGGGAAGACAGCGCTATAAGTGGGAAGATAACATCAAGAGATGGACAGGAAAGAGTATCAGAGTGCACCACCAAGACAAGAGACAGAAGATGTTGGAGATCCATTACAGCCAACCTTCGTTGTGGAGATGGCAACTGATGATGATGGTAATCAAACATCCATGTAATCAAACATCCATATAATCAAACATCCATGTAATTAAACATCCATGTAATCAAACATCCATGTAATCAAACAGCCTGGGATGTCCAGGATAAAGTGAATAAATAAAAAATACGTATAGAGTCAGTTGTACACTTGTTGCACAATCCACCAAAAAACGTTTCAGGGTTTACACTTCGTCAGGTACAGTCACAAACAGGAGAGACATGAGAAAAAATATTGGTAGGTTAAGAGAAAACGACTTGGGGCACTGCAAAAATGTTGGGAAAAAATAGATGAACAAACAGTGGGGAAAAAAGCTGAAGTGAGCAATACAGAAAGATTTAAAAAAAAAGAAACAGGTAACATGAGGAAAAGGTAGTATAAATAAACAAGTGAAAATACAGAGAGAAAAAATATATCAGTTCAAGGAATCTACTTACTTACTTAGTCGTTCCCTTTCTACTGTGAGGTGTAGAGGAATCTACTTACTTAGTTGTTCCCTTTCTACTGTGAGGTGTAGAGGAATCTACTTACTTAGTCGTTCCCTTTCTACTGTGAGGTGTAGAGGAATCTACTTACTTAGTCGTTCCCTTTCTACTGTGAGGTGTAGAGGAATCTACTTACTTAGTCATTCCCTTTCTACTGGGAGGTGTAGAGGAATCTACTTACTTAGTCGTTCCCTTTCTACTGTGAGGTGTAGAGGAATCTACTTACTTAGTCGTTCCCTTTCTACTGTGAGGTGTAGAGGAATCTACTTACTTACTTAGTCATTCCCTTTCTACTGTGAGGTGTAGAGGAATCTACTTACTTAGTCGTTCCCTTTCTACTGTGAGGTGTACAGGAATCTACTTACTTACTTAGTTGTTCCCTGTCTACTGTGAGGTGTAGAGAAATCTACTTACTTTCTTACTTAGTCGTTCCCTGTCTACTGTGAGGTGTAGAGGAATCTACTTACTTACTTACTTAGTCGTTCCCTGTCTACTGTGAGGTGTAGAAGAATCTACTTACTTAGTCATTCCCTGTCTACTGTGAGGTATAGAGGAATCTACTTACTTACTTAATTACTTAGTCGTTCCCTTTCTACTGTGAGGTGTAGAGGAATCTACTTACTTACTTACTTAGTCATTCCCTGTCTACTGTGAGGTGTAGAGGAATCTACTTACTTACTTACTTAGTCGTTCCCTTTCTACTGTGAGGTGTAGAGGAATCTACTTACTTAGTTGTTCCCTGTCTACTGTGAGGTGTAGAGGAATCTACTTACTTACTTAATCGTTCCCTTTCTACTGTGAGGTGTAGAGGAATCTACTTACTTACTTAGTCATTCCCTTTCTACTGTGAGGTGTAGAGGAATCTACTTACTTACTTAGTCGCTCCCTGTCTACTGTGAGGTGTAGAGGAATCTACTTACTTACTTAGTCGTTCCCTGTCTACTGAGGTGTAGAGGAATCTACTTACTTAGTCATTCCCTGTCTACTGTGAGGTGTAGAGGAATCTACTTACTTAGTCATTCCCTGTCTACTGTGAGGTGTAGAGGAATCTACTTACTTACTTAGTCGTTCCCTGTCTACTGTGAGGTGTAGAGGAATCTACTTACTTACTTAGCCATTCCCTGTCTACTGTGAGGTGTAGAGGAATCTACTTACTTACTTAGTCATTCCCTGTCTACTGTGAGGTGTAGAGGAATCTACTTACTTACTTAGTCATTCCCTGTCTACTGTGAGGTGTAGAGGAATCTACTTACTTACTTAGTCGTTCCCTGTCTACTGTGAGGTGTAGAGGAATCTACTTACTTACTTAGTCGTTCCCTGTCTACTGTGAGGTGTAGAGGAATCTACTTACTTACTTATTCGTTCCCTGTCTACTGTGAGGTGTAGAGGAATCTACTTACTTACTTAGTCGTTCCCTGTCTACTGTGAGGTGTAGAGGAATCTACTTACTTACTTAGTCGTTCCCTGTCTACTGTGAGGTGTAGAGGAATCTAACAAACAGAAATGAGACAAAAGAATGCAAAAAAGAAATAATATAAATGAGTTGCCCATGGACGGTTCCTAATTCACAAAATGGCTGTTCCATAAGTAGAATTATTATTTATTGAGATAAACTCAGGATGATGTTGAGACAATGGAAGCTAACAGAGGAAGGGAAAATCAGCAGAGAACAAGTGGACATAAAAATACTTGGAGGATGCCCAAGAAGAAGAATAAGGTTGGGTAGCATAGAAGTTGACCTGAAAGAACAATGAATGTCAGGTGTCTTCACATTAAAAGAGCTAATCAAGGACTTGAAGTAGTGGAGGATTACAATTAAACAACAATTGCTGAGATCTGATACTGCTGAGGGAATACAGTTATAATTTTTTTTTTTTTTAATGAGGATTGCTTGATATTTGATAGATGTTGTTGGAACCAATGTTTATGGTGTTAAAACTTTCACTTGATCAAAACTACTTCTTCATAGTTGATTCTGGTTTTGGTTGGTCAGAATCAACATCATAGCTCTCAGGTAATATATGGTAAAATTACATTTGTCTTTATGGAACTGCAAACTCATTTTGTGTTGGTAAAGATTAGTCGTCGTTGGAGCCAATGTTTATGGTGTTTAAACTTTGGCTTGGTCAAAACTATTTCATCATTGATTCTGGTTATTGTTGGCCAGAATTGACATGATTGCTCAGTCTCCCACAGTAAATTTTGAAGGGTACGAATGCTAATTGTTCCTATAGCATACTGATTGTGTACACACCAGATGCACATCTCATACATCCATCTCTGCTGGTCTTATTTGTCATGCCAAATTCTAGCAGTTGTAGCATTATTGATTCTTCTATTGCAGTGTCATTCTGTAATAGGCGATCATTAATTGTCCTTAGTATCTCTCCCTTATCCATATCCAGTGTCCCCACCACGAGTGCTCTCAAAGTTAGTTTATCAGCTCTCTCATTGCCGCCTACCCCTGCATGACTAGGACTGTAGATCCACACCAGTTCCTGAAGATTTTAGGTTTTTATTGATGTTTTCCATTCTGGTTAATTTGCTGAAATGTATGATATGTGCTTGAAGTAGTGTACAATTTTTTTAGCTGTAGAATGGCGTTTGCTTGTTAGTTAGAAGGTCCTGGATTAGAATCCTGGTCTGGCAGCTGCATGTTTTTAATCTTTATTATTTTTTTCAGTTTTTCCATGTTTATGTAGCTGCTTGAATTAGTGGAAAGTTTATTTACGTAGTTTAGTAGGCATTATTCAGTGGGCTGAATTTTGTAGTTATATTTATGAATATGTGTTCTTATGATTGTAATATGTGGTAAAATTAAAATTGTCTTCACTGGAACTGAAAATTCATGTTGTGTCAATAAAGATTTGGGTGTTCACTGTGAAATTCTTTATTGAATGTGAAACAAGCTTTTGTTCGCTTCACTTTGTCTGTGGTTAAAACTAACTGTTGTGAAGTGAGAAGTAGATGCTGTGTTCACAGTTCCATGATGAGTACCAGGATGTACTACTATTCACAGTGTTCTTTATCGAGTATTAAATTTGTGTAGTCACTGCAACAAATATAAGACAGTAGTTGATTTGGGCTGTATGTGTTTGTTTTGTTTTTTTTTTAAATTTTGTAAACTAGCTCTTTACGGTGAAATTAATTGTTGATCGTCACTATTTTTGCTGTGAACGTCTATTTTTTTTTTGGTGACCTTCAGATACACTATTGGCAATGGATTGTGTGTTGCAGTAAGGATGTTTAAATTAAAGATCTTCTTTGACTGACATAATGGGCTGTTTTTAGGGAACTCTATTGTTGATTACCAAATGAGTTCTCCACACTTTTGATGTCTACTTACTTGTACTTTTTTTTTGTCCACGCTTGCCATGAAGAGAAGTGGGGAGCTGAAGTTTTTGTTCTTGAACCAAGCGTGTCACATTGACCTTATTGTTGTGGGATTCTGTCATATTGTATACCCACCTGCCTGTTGTCCTGTGTAGCTGGGGGGTGGGGTTCTCTTATGGAACTATGAAAGAACAGGACTACCACTCCCTCAAGCATGTCCTACAAGGCAACTAATGTGAGGTGCATGGGGCGGCCAACCTCATGTAAAACATGTTGCCACAAAGGCCACCACTACCAGAGCTTATGATTGCTTGGTGCTGACTTCCTGCAAGGGGACCAGCGGTGTTGGTGGCCCCATTCTCTGCAAGAAGCACAAAAGAACATGATGATGATGATGATCTGTCTTTTGGTCTTCCCTGTGCCCTAAAACGAAATCTTCTACTGTTGTAGACGCATAGTGGTAATCGACAGGGTGCCATTATCATGAGATGGCCAAACCACTTAATTTTTATTTCTATGTATTAGATACAGGTTGTAGTTCCTACAGTTTTTCTGATGTCATAATTTCTCATTCTATCATGGTAACATTAATGGCTCTTCTTAAGCATCTTATCTCGCATGATATGATTCTCCTTTCCTAAGCTGCAGTCAGGGACCATATTTGACACCAATAGCAAAAAGTAGGTAAGTATATACTATTTATCAGCTGTCATTTTGTTGCCATAGTGATATTCTGATTTTTAAGTAGTGTGACTGTTGATAAGTCACTGCACTGGCTTTTTAACATTTTGTTTTATTTTCTATGACAATGTTTCCTGGGCATCTAAACTCTGGAACCTTTGTAAGCTTGATGCTGTTGACATGTGTGTTAAGTGGGCCAGGTGTTCTGCTGATCTTCATAGTTTCCATCTTGGATGTGCTGATCTGCATGTTGTATTTTCCACAACTTGTGGTAGTGAAGAAATTTGATGACTGCAAAATTAGTTGTGCCATTGAAGATCTTTGGTGACTACATAGTGAGTTTTTGTCATTGAAGATCTGTGGTGATTACTACTGTCAAGATCTGTGGTGACCACCTAGTGAGTTTTTGTCATTGAAGATCTGTGGTGATTACATAGTGAGTTTTTGTCATTTGAAGAATTTTAGTGATTACTGCAGTGAAGATCTGTGGCGACTACCTAGTGAGTTTTTGTCAATGAAGAACTTTCATAACTTCTAAATCAGCTACAAAAAAAACATTATTAAAAATTAAATGAGAACTTTAAACAAACAAAAAAATAATGAAAAAGATATATGTGGTACAATGACAGGTGACTCTTTGATTTTTTTTTTGTATTTTAAAACTTACTTACTTACTTAAGTCGTTCCCCTTCTACTGTGAGGTGTAGAGGTTTGGAAGAGAGAGCGCCAGACTATCCTATCGGCTGTAGGTATTTTAAAACATGGTGACTTAATGAGGCACCAAGAGTATTTGACTCAAAATAAATTAATTGAAAAGCGGGTCATGGACTCCAAAAAAATTAGGGAACTTACTAGAAGGTTACGTGAACTGTTTGCACAATAATACAATTAAAAAATAAAAGGTATTTCTTTGACTTACAAGACAGAACACTGAATAAAAGTTATGAGCAGATTGTTGAGATCAAAGTTTTAATCTGTTCTGTTTATACTAAAAAAACTTGTGTAGTTACAACCTAGGTTGCAAAACATGTTGCATATTTGCAGAAGGGTGTAAGCTCATAGCAACTTCGTTTCTATGAACAAATTTGTGGGCTTTCCCCCTCGTACATTGTGCATGTCTGCCAATATTTTTGATGTTGCATGTCAGTGCTTTTGTTACATAAAATATGCCTGTAGGAAAATGTGTTGAAGTAAAATATTCCTTGACGTTTTATATTATTCCACAGAATGTTTTTTCAGGATGTGTTGAAAAACACGTTGCTTATTTTAAATTTGTGTGTGTTGAAGTCAGTGATCCTCAACCTATTGGTCACAGGAAAAATTGCGATGGGCATGATTCCCTTACTCAAAGTTTTAAGCAGCATGGCTTTGGCTAAATTCCTATATATATTGTATGGGTCACCAGTTTTACCAGCTGTGAAATTTAGGTCATAGTCTTAAAAACGGTTGAGAACCACTGATGTAACTAGATATTTTGATCAAAGGTTGGAGCAAACAAAGAAATTGTAAACCTCATATATTGTTAGCCGATTACAGTAACTTTTGTTGTGTGCAAATGTTGGCATAAACCTGATACATTTGTTTGTTTTTTTTGGGTTTTTTTCTTTTTGCACTGTTTTCTTTTGAGGCCAGACACTGACACCATCTTATGTTTACTGTGTGTAAAAAAATGAATGAGATGATAGATTCAGAAGGTATGTTTTATATATATTTCGTGGCATGTATTGGTTTGTTTGGTAGCTGTACAAGTCAAAGCAAACTACGATCACTATGAACTCTGTATTTCGAGTCTTGACTTTCTTTTCATTTGTAATCTTCTGTGGCAAAGTTGTTTTTTTTTTCATTTCTGACTCAAATTCATTGATAACTTTCAACCCCCCAAAGGTCTTCAAGAAATGTATACCAAGTGTTCCTGTCCCATGCCTTCTCCATCCCCTTTGTGTGTGTTCCTTGGGCTCACCCTACCTCTCTTACTCTGAGGATTCCAGAAGAAGGACCCCCCTGGTAATACTATGAACAAGTTTTCTCAATGTATGCTTTCCATCCATCTCCAGTGCCCTCTTCTCATCTCTTGTTCCACCAGCACACCTGTCCTGTCCCCCACACACCAGCGATCTTGTCTTATCTCTTCACTCCTGCTGTTCAACGCAAGCACCCACCCATGATAGTCTGTAGCTATTTGAACATAATGGAACTTATTTAATTATTATAATAATATTTAGCAATGTGTTGAACAAACAACAACCATTATTTTCTACCCTCATCATCTCCCCACCTTATATTATGTATATAATTGTATGTACCATATGATAATTTTGTATTACCATTATTAAGATGACTCAGGATTTCACCATAGCTTATACTGCAGTTGTTATATATAATAAATAAGTTAATATGGATTTTGTTATTTGGTTTGTTTTGTTTTGTTTTGGTTTGGTTTGGTTTGGTTTGAAACACCATCTTCACTGCACATGGAAAATTCTATATGGACCTCCATGTATGTTGTATGGGGTATTTGTAACAATAGCTGGTCTGGTGTTGGACGTAATCAGATAACTATGGTTTGTCCTGACAGTTTGGATACATACATGTGTTATTGTGCAGATATTTAGAACATGATTTACAAAGCACACAGATTTTCTTTGGTACAATGATAGCAACAACTATCTGTAGCAGCACACATAAATCAAGTATCAGCCGCCATGCTCATGTTCACCCTGTTTAGTTCCCAGGGGTGGGGGTATCTGAAGACAGAATAGAACTACTAGACCCTCAGGCATGTCGTAAAAGGTGACTAGTATGAGGTTGTGCATGGTCTGTCAAACTCATCACATAAAACATGATGATGATCAAGTTCTTTCCATGTTTTCCTCATCATCTTCATATAATCCTTTAGCTGTGAGCAGGGTAGCTCTTGACAGCCCATTCGCCATCTCTTGACAAAGGTGCAAGTTCCACTTCCTCATTCTACGTTTATGAAAGTGCTTGTGATGATGTGTAGAGTGTATTGTGGATGGTTGGGTGTGATGGGAGTAGCTGGTGTCGCAGGTCTGTTAGTCTTGGGCACTGTAACAGTAGGTGTTCAACTGATTCCTCATGGTGGTGGCAGTGCCTTCAGTTTGGTTCACATGTTGGGTCTATTCTATTTAAATGTTTATTGACAGGGGCATGGCCTGTTCTCAGTTGGAAGATTAGACTCTGATCTCTTCTTTTCAGTTGTTTAACTGGATCTTGAGGGTTTGGTTTAGCTTGATGTTTGAAGAATGGACGCCCTGTCTGGGAGGTAGCCAACTGTTTTAGCCATTCTTGCCTATAATTGGTTCTCAGGATCTGTTGGCAGGTTTGCAGTGTGGTACTTGATGGGAACTGGGGCAGTGCTGCTCCTCTTTTGGATAGTTTGTCGGCTTTTTCATTTCCTGGGACTCCGACATGCCCTGGGATCCACTGGAGTGTAACTTCGACGCAATAGGAAGTGAACAGTTGGTCAATAAATCTACAGATGTTATTAATATTAGGAGACATTTTGCTTTCTAGGGCTTGGAGTGCTGATTTTGAGTCTGAGAATATAACAATATCCTCAGGTGGAGTGATGCCACTTTCAAAGTCTGAGATTATCCGGCACAATGCTTTTTCTAGTGCTGTTATTTCTGCATCATAGCTGGAACAAATTTCTCTGCAAGGGCCAAAGATGCGAGGGTGGTCTTCTGGGTGCAGGTTGGGGTATTTTATCACTGCGCCATATCCAGCATTGGTGGTAGCTTTAAATGCTGATCCATCTGTGTAGACATGGATGATGTCTTGTGGATATGAATCTATAGTTTCTAAAGCAATGGTTTTCAGCAGTGGTCCTAGAGTGTTCTTGTCTGCTGAGGGGTCAGAGAGTTCAGTTCTTACTATGGGAGTAGTTGCCTGCCAACAAGGTGGTTCATCATTGACAGTTACTATTGGCTTTCTAACTGCTGGTAGGTGGTGTTTGATGCTAGCTTCTTTTGCATTTTAAAGACAAGATGTCTTTTGTATTCTGTGTTTTTGGTGCCACTGCTCTATCATTTTCCTATTCTCCTCCTTTGTGTCCATTCTCAGATACCTTTTGTATGTTTCCACTGCTGAGCGTTCTCTTCTTAGGTTTAAGGGTTCAATATTGGTGTTGATTTCGTATGCATCTGTCGGCGTTGTCTTCATGGCACCACTTATAAATCGTAGAGCGTGATTTTGGACTTTGTCTAGCTTTTGTAAGAGGCTTTTACTTGCAATAGTTTGGAGGGGGAGCGAGTAGTCAATTACTGGGCGCACATATCCAGTATAGAGTTGGCGTAATGAAAGCTGGTCTGCTCCCCACCCACAGGAGGAAAGGTGCTTGATGAGCCTGAGTCTTGTGGATGCTTTCTCAATCAGCTTGTCTATGTGGGGTCTCATGGTAAGTCTACGGTCGAGTTCGACTCCAAGATATCTCGGGCATTCTTCGTATGCTAATTTCTCTCCATTCATCCAGACCTCGATGTTGTTCTCATTAACTCTCTTGTTTAGACTGAACAGGCCATACACAGTTTTCTCTACATTGATTTCAAGTTTCCAGAACTGGCAGTATGCAGAGATGGTTGTCACGTTTTTGTTCATATTTTTGGTGATGGTTTGGAGGTATTTTCCTTTTGTCCAGATAACTAGGTCATCAGCAAATAGTGCTTTTTGGCAGGTGATGACATCTGGGAGGTCATTTATAAATATAACTAACAGTGTGCAACTTAGTGCTGATCCCTGAGGCAGTCCTTCCTCCAGGGTTCTTTGTTTTGATGTTGTTCCACTGAATGTTGTTCGGATTGTTCTGTTGTGGAAGAAACCTTTTAACCAGTTGTACATTCGCCCTGATATTCCCATTCTTCGCATTTTGAAGAGGAGGCCAATCCTCCAGACTCGATCATAGGCTTGTCTAACATTTTTTTTGTCTTGGAAGGCATCACCTATCTCTTGGGTGAATCTTATCAACTGATCCATTGTCTGTTTCTTCTAAAACCTGATTGATTGGTGTTTAAGATCTTATTGCTTTCTAGCCACCAATATAGCCTTTCATTTATCATCCTTTCAGTGATCTTGCCTAGGTTTGATGTCAAGGAGATCGGTTGATAGCTTGTTACTTCATTGGATGGTTTGTCCTTCTTAAGGACTGGGATGATATTGGCTTTTCTCCAGTCTGTTGGTAACTTGCCTTCTCTCCAGGTCTTGTTAATGAGGTCAAGGATGGTGGAGAGTTCATAATTTGAGAGATTTGAGATCATCTCGTTAGTGAGCCGATCAGGTCCAGCAGCTTTTCCTTTCTTGCATTTTTTTAGGGCCATCTTGAGTTCTGAAAGAGTGAAGTTCTTTTCAAAGACCTCACAGCTAGCTGTTGGTTGTTTCTCCATCATTTTGGTGAGTGATCTGATAGCACTGTCAAGTCTCTTGCGTGGTTGTTTTTTGTTTACGTTAGCAAAGTGCTTATTGAAGGCTTCTGCTTTCTGTGCATCTCTTGTTAGCAGTTCAGTGCTTGTAATGATGGGTTCAGGGTTTTTCTTTCTTTTAATTCCTGAGAGATTTGATATGAGGCACCATGCTTTCTTTCCGTCTTTCCGCAAGTTTAACTCTCCACATTTCTTAACCCATGTTTCTCTTTTTGCTTTTTTGCTCAGACGTTTAACTTTTGCAGTTAGGCGGTTATAATTTGCTTTGTTGCAGAGGTTGGGTGTTTCTCAGCTTGCCGTCTTGCTTTTTTCCTCTTGTTTACAGCGGCCTCCAGTTCTGTACTCCAGTAAGGTTTAAACTTTCTCCTACATCCTCGTGGAATGGCTTCTTTAGCAGACTGCAGTAGTGATTTTACTATATACCTTGTCTATGTCTAGCGTCATGTCGATGGCCTCGAATCGTTGTCGTACTTGTCTCCTGAAGAAATGCCTGTCTGCCTTTTTGTAGTTCCATGGGGGTGATGTTAAGCAATTTCTGTTTATTTCCCTGGTGTTTGTGATCTCAAGGAGGATGGGTCTGTGGTCACTTCCGATGTCGTCGAGCACTCTAACTGAGCAATGTGGGTGGATATCTGCTGTTACTAGGGTGAGATCTGGTCTGCTTTTTGTTCCACTGGCGCGGTGGAGCAATGTCGGTGGGGTGTGAGCATTCTGCAGTAGGATGAGTGTGGTAGTGTCAGTGAGTTCTTCTATAACTATTCCTGTCGGGTTCCTGTCTGTGTAGCCCCACAGAGGGGAATGACCATTCATGTCACCAGCAATAATCATTCTCCTCAAGTTCGTGGTCTGGAAAGGCGTCAGAGCAAGATGTGTTTTTGGCGGGTTGTAAATGTTAATGATTTTCAATGGCTTTCCACCACTCCAGACTATCACTTCCTGTAGATCTGTTTCGTCATTGGTTTCAAGAGCGGAAACCTCAGCCTGTGTATCATTCCGGATAAGTGTCACTAATCCTTGACATTTTATACACTTGCACTGGTACACTGTATAGCCTGTGATATGGAAGGAGGTGTCTTTTGGTAGCATTGCTTCTTGGATAACTGCAACATGGATTTTTAGGTCCAGTAGAAGCTTGGTTAGTTCTAGTTTTTTGTTTCAGATTCCTGATATGTTGAGTTGGAGGATGCGTAGTGAGTCTGTGTTATATATATTACTGGTAGTATACTTTTCACTACCCTCCCCAGGTACCAAAGGGCAGCGCGGGCCTTGATAACCGAGGCGACACCCGAGCTCGTATAGAGTCTGTTGTCTTTGAGGCATGTTCATGATTTCAGGGGGGAAGGATGCATTTTTCAGTATCCCCGAAGGGAGGCAGTCCAGTGTATCAGTATCCCAGGATCGTCACTGTAGTAAAATCTGCAAGATAATCGCTCATTTCAGTAAGATTTTAGTCCTATGATAATAAATAACCCCGCCCGTATGTGTCTGACTATAATCATCTCACGCCAGCATCGCGCTGAATTTTGTGCCATGGAAATGCTTAGAAACGATCCCGCCGTATAAACCTACTCGCTTTCCTTGTGACGTACAATAAACATTTTTAACAGTTTGCCCGATCTGATAGAGACTGCGGCAAGACTTATAATTAACGATCTTCCAGAAATGTGCCGCCAAGTTACTGTCTGAATTAACGTAATTCTTTAACTTTAACGCCTCTAATTGTAGTAATCCTTACATTTTTGGTAGTGTAACACGAGACAACAGTAATAATTAACGCCAATTCTAACACCCGCCGCGCAAAACCCCGCTTCGCTTGACATGCTGTGGGATGGGCCCGATGATATATACACACAGACAGTTTAAATTCTCGCTGAGTAATGTATTTCTGACGTCACTCAAACAAGTTAGTTATTTGAATAAAAAATGCTAGAGAGAGATGAGGGGGGGAAGATGGCCAACTTGTGTAATATTTATATTTGACGATTGACAGTGACAAAATTGAAAATCTAAACCATACTGAAACTGACCATAAAAATCATATGGTAGTATAGCTTAGAGTCCCCTGAGCAAAAATGTGTTTTTAAAAATTTGGTAGTCCAAGTATTAGCCAAGTTATTGAGATAATACTATATGTCTAATAACACTAAGACTGTGGTTCCTGCTTGTTTTTTTCATAACGTTAGTGGGGACGCCAGCTTAAAAAAGAGGCATGGTAGTAATTCAAATTCTATTAGTTGGTATAGGAGTGAAAGGGGAGAGATAGGAAAAATGTAACTAAAAACGAAACATCTTTTTCTATTGGGCATAACTAACGCAGACTGACAAATCGACTACCAGACAGAGTTTGTTTGGAATTTTTTTTGTTTTTCAAAAAACTACATTTGAATTATGGTAGTCACAAGCTTCCCATTGGCCAGTACTAATAGATATTAGCAAAAAGCTTCCAATGCTCATCGCCAGTTGAAAAACACTTTTTCTATCAAATACGCTGAGATCAGCTGTGTTAATTTATAAAATTAAGAATTAATTCGCAGTCTGGGCAGGGCAGAGAAAAACTGAGGCCATTCTTTGCAAGTCAGCGTTATTTGTTATATATTTCTGTGAAATTGTGGTAAGAATGCTTTATGTATTAATATGTTTATTACAACTGCCAAAGTTAGATACTGCTATTGGGAAAAGTGAAGGACATGCCGGGAGCAGACATTGTTGAGTCCTCACATTGAACTGTATCTAACTGTTGTATATTGTCATGATTTTGTTTTAATATTATTGTATTAGAATATGTTAGTAAGCCTCCATGTTCTATGAACACTGTTCAACATGCCTGGAGCGTTTATAATTTAAAAAAATAAAAAAAGAAGAGCAAATCATACAAAAGGAAATGTGGTTACTCCACGTTATTGTATTGAGGAAAACTATGTAAAAGTACAGTGGCGTATCTGCAATAGAGACCTGAGGTGTGGTCACAGCAAGGTGTGAGTCATATAAAATTAGGGGCGAGTGCACCTGTATGCACGCGAGGCTGACCCCATACCACCATATGTAAATAATAATAATAAAGTGTGATCAGATATAAAAAGGCCAGGGTGTCTTTTTATTGCAGAGGTTTTATTTCCTGTTACCAGCCGGTGACAGGAAACCTGATGAGTGAGTGTAACGCCAACAAGTCTCCGGTAAAACATTTATGCTGTCAGCAGATAGCTGGAGGAGCTTGTGTGTGCTGATATATCTATATTTTCTGCAACTACATACTGAATTATCCTTCTACAAAGAATCCCAGGTGATGTGTTAGCATCTGGGTATATCTGACACTTCAATTTTAATAAACTTTGGTATTTCCAATCATACCCAGGATTTTATGGGGCGTGATGAAACTACAGTCCCTCCTAACAAATGACAAACACTATTAGATAATAAAGTTGTAATCTGTGAATACACCAACAGGAGAGATAGAGTGACTTTATACTTATTGGACAAAGAGTCCACACATTTTAGTTAATCTTTTTATGTAAACTATCTTTTCCTCATTTTCAAAGACCTGTCCAAAAGAGATGGCGGGACAGGCAGATTAAATTGTAAAAAGAAAATATTCAATTTTAAAGAAAAACCTTAACCACTGTTTTCTTCAGTTCCTTGTAGTGAGTTAAAGTGTTTTGTGTTTATGTACCATCATTTTCATTTCTCCCCGAGACATTAGGTACATCATACACCAGACACTAGAGCCAAAATAGTGACCGTGTGAGATCTAGGGAGGTAGCGTTAGGTTCCCTGCAAATACATCATCATCATCTTTTAGAGTCAGGGGCCTACATGTGCTTGACCTCACAGATTTCTTTCCTTTTAGATATAACATCATAACCTCCCCAGCAAATTAAACTTGCTACATATATTGGGGGCTCGTCCGGGATTTGAATTTCTCCTAGTACTACATACATTGGGATCTGGGTTTTAGCATTAACATCAATTCTATTTTCCCAGGGAATCCCCATAATTACTATTGCCCAAGATTTGGGAATTTAATGAAGTGTCAGAACCTGGAATTAATTAAGTAAATTTGCATTTATTTTAGAAATTAAGTTAGAACAGTTTTGTATGTATCAGATGGCAGATTTGGCCAAGTTTCGCTCTGCGGCTGTGCAGACTGCCAGAGAAATGAATATGGAGGGTCAAGTCTTGATTGACTATATCACCTCAGAATATGATAAATTTATTGCTAGGGAAGAACATAGGTTAGCTGAGGAAAGGAAAATACAGGTAGAAGAGGCCAGGGAGATTAAGAAATTAGAGTTAGATAGGCTGAAATTAAAAGGTTACAAATTGAGGCTGACAAGGAGGCCAGGGCCTTAGAGGCTGATAGAGAGGCTGAGATCAAGAGGCTCCTATTTGAGGAGAGAAAATTGGAGGCAGAAGAAAAACGACTGCAAAGGGAGGCAGAAAAAGAAGAAAAGAGATTGACTGCTGAGAGGGAAGCAGAAGATAAAAGATTACAGAGGGAGCATGAGTTGCGACTAAGGGAGTTAGAGTTGCAAGGCCTTGCTCCGGACAATGGTCACAGCCCCTCTACCTCTGATGCTACTGCTAGTCAGGGGGCCTCCAACTCAGCCATGGGGTTCCATCTAGACTATTTTGTAGAAAAGGATGATGACATTGAGTCATATTTGAGCAGATATGAAGTATTAGCCACTACTTATGAGTTAGAAAGAGAAAGATGGGGTGTAAAGTTGTCTCAAGGTCTTCGGGGAACAGCTTATGAAGTTTTTTCCAAAGTGAGCAGGGATGACCAAGACAACTATGACATGTTGAAGCAGGCTCTTTTGTTAAGATACGAAAAGAACGGAGAGTTTTATAGAAAGAAATTTAGGAATGCCAGGCTACTGTCGGGTGAGACCTATCACCAGTTCTCCGCCCGGTTAGAAACGTATATGGAGAAATGGGCTACTTTGGGGAAAACCCAAGATCTCAAAGAGATGATACTCATAGAACAGTTGAGAGAGTCCATGGCTCCAGACATGAGAAACTTTCTCATGGAACAGGGCGCGGAGAGGCTGGGTGAGACAATTAATGTCGCTGAGAGGTATCAGGCAGCCCAGGCATAGGTAGCTGGCACCAAAAAGAAACCAGTAGATCATTATAAGGCCCCACAAAACTATAATAAATTTGACAATAGAGGTAAGCAAAACTTTGATAGGCCTTGAAATGATTATAAAAATAAAACCTCACATTTCACTGACAGAAAGAATGATGAAAGAAAACCTTTTCATCAAGGTAGATTATATTGTAGATATTGTAAGAGGGATGGACATGACATTAAATTTTGTAAAAGTAAACCTGCTGGATTTGCTGCTATGAAAATGGGGAACAAGGAGGTAAAGGACAAACCTGCTGGACAGCAGGAACCTTATCACCCCCCAGTTTGTGAGGATGTTGTATGCAATGATGTCACCATTAGGTGCCTCTATGATACCGGTTTAGATTTTGATTCTGTCGTGAGCTCGCACTTGGTGAACCCAGATCAGTATACCACAGAAACAGTGGAGATACAAGGGGCGACCAAGGACATACCACTCATGACACTTCCCATTGCAAGAATAAATGTGAAAACTTGCTATGTGGAAGGTGTAATTAGAGCAGCAGTGATCGACGCACCCATCTACCCTCTGATATTGGGGTGTCGTTATGTCTACTTGGGGAATCCCAAGAGACCTGTGGTCTTGGCAGCAGTCCAGACCCGATCACAATCCAGAAAGGAAGCAGATGAACCTATAAATACTCATCCAGAGGAGATGAGGAAGGCACAGGCTCAAGCAAGGTCACTGAAGCAGTGCTTTCAAAAATTGCGTACCTGCCATACACCTCCTAATAAAGGAGAATTTTATCTGAAGAATAAATTGTTATATAGGAAGGCCGGAACTGGTTCAAAGGGTCACGGACAACTGGTACTTCCCAAGATGTTTAGGGCAGACGTAATAAGGAGTTTACATGTTGGAAAAGATGGGGACCACGAGAAAGTAGGTACCATCTGCCAAAAGGTTTCGCAAAAATATTACTGGCCAGATGTAAAGATAGTTATTGAGAATTTCGTAGAAGCCTGCGGCATATTTCATGAGGGAACACCCACAAGTGGGAAAAATGTGCAGGACCTAGACATGCCACGGGGAAACTTAGGCCTGGAAATAAAAATAATTGTAATAAAGTAGACAACGTGGAATTGGAGCCCCCTTTTCACACCCAGTCTTCACTTGAATGTGTTAGAATGGCAACTCTGTGTCGAGGGCCAAAAGTGGTTTTACCCCAGAATAAGCCGACAATCCCTCGGTTGGACTTATGTGAACTGGGTGAAGGTAAAAGAGAGAGAAGATCTCTCACAAGGAATTTAAAGTGGGGAGAAAACCCCAGGAAACGAATAGGTAGTGGTAGATTTTTGTGTGATGACAAAAGGAAGAAACGTCCTCAACACAATGTTTCTAGTGTTATGAAAAATATGTCAGAAAAATTAAAAGTCCATATGTAACATTGTTAAGGACTTGGACCGATGAGAATGCAGAGGAGACTGTTACCTCATCCTATCAATATGTGAACGAACTGACCACTCGTTTAAAAACTAGTTGGAAACTGGCAAATGATAATTTGAGACAAGCCAGGAAAAAGCATGCTGCTTATTATAATAAGAAAGCGAAGGATAGGGAGCTTGCTGTAGGGGAGAAGGTGCTTCTTCTATTGCCAGGCAGCAACAATAAACTTCAGATCGGATGGCAAGGTTCATATACAGTTTTGAAAAAGGTATCCAGAACAAATTATAAGATAGACAAAAAGGGAAAGGAAAAAGTCTATCATGTGAACCTTTTGAAGAAATATCTGGACAGACAAATCCAGGAAGGAACACACCTAATGGCCTTGTCTATCACAACCGAAATGAAAAATGACCCTCTCACCTCATTTGAATATTCACTGAAAACCAGTGAAACGTTTGCATAGGTGAAGATCAGTAATCACCTGACAAAAGGACAGAGGGAGAAGGTTCAACAGGTCCTTGAGAAACATACAGATGTGTTAACGGATAAAACGGGGCACACAAATTTGTTGGAATATGATATGAAACTACTAGACCCAGCACCTATCTGTATGAGGCCCTATTCTATTCCTTTCACTAAGGAAAAAGCTTTGAAAGAGGAGATAGATTATTTGTTACAAGAAGGGATTATTTCTCACAGTGAGTCTCCTTATAGTTCCTGTGTGGTTTTGTTGCGGAAACCCTCGGGAGAACATAGACTGTGCATCGATTACAGGAAACTGAATGCTGTCACAGAAGGTCAGGTGGATCCATTACCTGATACTACTCAACTATTTGCCAGGCTGAACAGGGCAAAATATTTTTCTAAGGTGGATCTTAGCAAAGGCTATTACCTAATTCCAGTAAAGCCTGAGGTTCGACCTTATTTAGCCTTTAGCACCTCGGAAGGTCATTATGAGTTCAACATGTTACCATTTGGGTTGAAAAATGCCCCGAGTGTGTTTTCTAGGATGATGCGAAAATTGTTGGATCCCCTGAAAAATCCATGTATTTCGAATTTTATGGATGATATCCTCATTGCTACGGAAACATTTGAGGAACACGTTACCTATTTGAATATGCTGTTTGATAGACTCAGAGAGGCTAACTTGACCGCTAGACCAACAAAATGTTGTGTTGGTTGTAAAGAGTTGGAATTCTTGGGACATACTGTACATCAGGGTAGCATGACCTCTGACCCCAAGAATCTGGAAAAATTGAAAAGAGCACCTAGACCACAAACAAAGAAAGATGTGCGATCTTTCGTGTCCTTGTGTGGGTTCTACCAAAAGTACATTAAACATTTTAACTCTATATGTGCTCCTCTGACGGATTTAACTCGCAAAGGTCAACCTGATACAATAAATTGGTCTGCCCAGTGTGAATTGGCTTACCAGGAGTTAAAAAAAAAAACTCATAAGCAGGCCAGTATTGCAATTGCCTGACTTGAATCAAGAATTTATCGTGAGAAGTGACGCAAGCAATGTGGGCCTGGGCGCTACATTGTTGCAAAGGTCCTCCTCACAAGATGGAGAATTGAACCCAGTACCTTATGCAAGCCGCAAGTTGAACAAAGCGGAAAAAAATTATTCAACAAGTGAAAAGGAATGTCTAGCTTTGATATGGGCTATTAAAAAATTCCAGATTTATCTATATGGCAGGACATTTGTGGTCCAAACGGATCATTCACCTCTCGTATTCCTGTCACAAGCACAGCATGAAAATTCCAGATTATTGAGATGGTCATTATTATTACAGCCATACTCATTTCTGATTGAATATATTCCCGACCCTCAGAACGTCGGTGCAGACTTTTTGAGTAGACATCCTTATGATGAAGATCAGAAAAACGCGTAAGACTTCATTTGAGCTAAGTTATCTCGCAGATTATAACCTGCAAATGAATGCATGTTTTAGGACGGGAGGTGTGTAGTAAAATCTGCGAGATAATCGCTCATTTCAGTAAGATTTTAGTCCTATGATAATAAATAACCCCGCCCGTATGTGTCTGACTATAATCATCTCACACGCCAGCATCGCGCTGAATTTTGTGCCATGGAAATGCTTAGAAACGATCCCGCCGTATAAACCTACTCGCTTTCCTTGTGACGTACAATAAACATTTTTAACAGTTTGCCCGATCTGATAGAGACTGCGACAAGACTTATAATTAACGATCTTCCAGAAATGTGCCGCCAAGTTACTGTCTGAATTAACGTAATTCTTTAACTTTAACGCCTCTAATTGTAGTAATCCTTACATTTTTGGTAGTGTAACACGAGACAACGTAATAATTAACGCCAATTCTAACACCCGCCGCGCAAAACCCCGCTTCGCTTGACATGCTGTGGGATGGGCCCGATGATATATACACAGACAGTTTAAATTCTCGCCGAGTAATGTATTTCTGACGTCACTCAAACAAGTTAGTTATTTGAATAAAAATGCTAGAGAGAGATGGGGGGGGGGGGGGGGGGGGGGCCGACTTGTGTAAAATTTATATTTGATGATTGACAGTGACAAAATTGAAAATCTAAACCATACTGAAACTGACCATAAAAATCATATGGTAGTATAGCTTAGAGTCCCCTGAGCAAAAATGTGTTTTTAAAAATATGGTAGTCCAAGTATTAGCCAAGTTATTGAGATAATACTATATGTCTAATAACACTAAGACGGACAGACTGTGGTTCCTGCTTGTTTTTTTCATAACGTTAGTGGGGACGCCAGCTTAAAAAGAGGCATGGTAGTAATTCAAATTCTATTAGTTGGTATAGGAGTGAAAGGGGAGAGATAGGAAAAATGTAACTAAAAACGAAACATCTTTTTCTATTGGGCATAACTAACGCAGACTGACCAATCGACTACCAGACACAGAGTTTGTTTGGAATTTTGTTTTGTTTTTCAAAAAACTACATTTGAATTCTGGTAGTCGCAAGCTTTCCATTGGCCAGTACTAATAGATATTAGCAAAAAGCTTCCAATGCTCATCGCCAGTTGAAAAATACTTTTTCTATCAAATACGCTGAGATCAGCTGTGTTAATTTATAAAATTAAGAATTAATTCGCAGTCTGGGCAGGGCAGAGAAAAACTGAGGCCATTCTTTGCAAGTCAGCGTTATTTGTTATATATTTCTGTGAAATTGTGGTAAGAATGCTTTATGTATTAATATGTTTATTACAACTGCCAAAGTAAGATACTGCTATTGGGAAAAGTGAAGGACATGCCGGGAGCAGACATTGTTGAGTCCTCACATTGAACTGTATCTAACTGTTGTATATTGTCATGATTTTGTTTTAATATTATTGTATTAGAATATGTTAGTAAGCCTCCGTGTTCCATGAACACTGTTCAACATGCCTGGAGCGTTTATAATTTAAAAAAAAAAAAAAAGAAGAGGTAATCATACAAAAGGAAATGTGGTTACTCCACGTTATTGTATTGAGGAAAACTATGTAAAAGTACAGTGGCGTATCTGCCATAGAGACCTGAGGTGTGGTCACAGCAAGGTGTGAGTCATATAAAATTAGGGGCGAGTGCCCCTGTATGCACGCGAGGCTGACCCCATACCACCATATGTAAATAATAATAATAAAGTGTGATCAGATATAAAAAGGCCAGGGTGTCTTTTTATTGCAGAGGTTTTATTTCCTGTTACCAGCCGGTGACAGGAAACCTGATGAGTGAGTGTAACGCCAACAAGTCTCCGGTAAAACGTTTATGCTGTCAGCAGATAGCTGGAGGAGCTTGTGTGTGCTGATATATCTATATTTTCTGCAACTACATACTGAATTATCCTTCTACAAAGAATCCCAGGTGATGTGTTAGCATCTGGGTATATCTGACACTTCAATTTTAATAAACTTTGGTATTTCCAATCATACCCAGGATTTTATGGGGCGTGATGAAACTACAGCCCCTCCTAACAAATGACAAACACTATTAGATAATAAAGTTGTAATCTGTGAATACACCAACAGGAGAGATAGAGTGACTTTATACTTATTGGACAAAGAGTCCATACATTTTAGTTAATCTTTTTATGTAAACTATCTTTTCCTCATTTTCAAAGACCTGTCCAAAAGAGATGGCGGGACAAGCAGATTAAATTGTAAAAAGAAAATATTCAATTTTAAAGAAAAACCTTAACCACTGTTTTCTTCAGTTCCTTATAGTGAGTTAAAGTGTTTTGTGTTTATGTACCATCATTTTCATTTCTCCCCTAGACATTAGGTACATCATACACCAGACACTAGAGCCAAAATAGTGACCGTGTGAGATCTAGGAAGGTAGCGTTAGGTTCCCTGCAAATACATCATCATCATCTTTTACAGTCAGGGGCCTACATGTGCTTGACCTCACACCGGTTAACACAGACACAGATTTCTTTCCTGTTAGGTATAACATCATAACCTCCCCAGCAAATTAAACTTGCTAGTCACGTCCTGCCAGAAAGATAGCATATACATCCGGGTCAGCTAATTCATCATTCTTCAGTCAGCTTTGCCAACCCTTCTGCAGTGATGGTATATCTGGCGTTCCCCGCCACCTAGGAGGCTGTCACAGAGACAAAGGTGCAATGTCCACTGGCCTGCATCTCTTCGTCATCCATGGGGATTATTGGATAGGAGACAAACAGCGAAGAATGAGGCAAGAAAGCATTTAACCCATGAAGTGGGGGTGGATTGGTGCAGACCAGAGCTTGTACCACTCGCCGGTGGGTTCTGCATCTACACCTATAGGGTTCCACCAACTCCACAGCCCTTTTCTCTGGCCCCTCACCAAGGACCTGTCCGGCTTAGGTGACCCTGCCAGGAGTAAAACTCCCGCCGGCATAGCTCCCGGGATCATTGAGGCACTCAAGCTCTCCAACCAACGGCAAGGTAGCTTAGGTGTGGAGAGCACATAAAACATATTACCATAGAAACCACTGCTGCAAGAGCAAGTGACTGCTTGGTGCAGGCTTCCTGCAGGACCAGCTGCCTTGATGGCTCCATCCTCCGTAGGGAGCACAAAGGAAAATTATGATAATGCTCATGTTCAGACGCAGTCGTCATGTGTTCCAGTTTTTCATGTCCAGACGTAAGCCTTTATAAGCCATAATGCTCATGTTCAGACGCAGTCGTCGTATGTTCCAGTTTTTCATGTCCAGATGTAAGCCTTTTAAAGCCACTTAAAATTACTTCCATGCATATTTTTGTGTCCAAAGTCAAATGAACACTGGCAGAGAATGAGATCAGATCAGCCACCATTTTAACATCAAAGGTCAATGGACCAGCTGTTTTGTCTTGATGGTACGCTATGACAGACCTTTTTTCCTGTCCATCTCTCAGTGTTATCTTCCAACTTACAGTGCTTGCCTTCTTTTTGCACATTTACCTTCAAACATGTCCTTCCATTATGGTTTTCAGTAAGGCATTATGTCTTTTTATGTGACCAAAATAAATTGACTACGATCAGTTCATTATTAATCTTTTTGTTTCTATTTTTTTCTGGAACCTCTGTTTGTTTTCTTCTTTTTCCATGAGATGTGTCCTATTCTTCTATATATCCACATCTCAAGGGCCTCAGTTCTTTTCCTGACTGCTTTATTTTCAGGTTTTTCAAGGTTTCTATGCAACCTGTTATATCCTTTGTGGGGAGGGGGGAACCACACAGTGTGTCCAATTAGTTGGCAAAAATGAACAGATCCACTGACAATTATTATTGGATTATTATATTTACACCTTACTGATCATGCTAAGGTACCATGAGCTGTAGATATAATCATTTGTACATAGGGGTGTGACCTGAAAACTGTTTCAAGGGTTACTCAAGGATCAAAATGTTTAGAAAGGCTGCCCTATACATTTATATGCCACACTATGTCATTACTGTCTCCACTGTTTACTAGAGATTTTTTTTTTTCATTATGTACTTCAGCAAGACACCAAAACTCTCTCTCTCTCTCTCTCTCTCTCTCTCTCTCTCTCTCTCTCTCTCTCTCTCTCTCTCTCTCTCTCTCCAATTTTCAATTAAAAAAACAGACGGTATTGGAATCTGCAATGACTCATCTTCCTTGTGTACGGTCTCTACTATTAATACAGTCTATGTCTGTGTTCAGTGACAAAAATTCTACATTTGCTTCTCTGCATTCAGAAGAAACCATTTACATTCTGTAAATATTTATATAATGACCAATGCATAAAAACCACACAATCTTACAGCAACTAAATTAATAATGGCTTATAAAAGTACTACTTTTATTTCACAATAGTTACCTTACAATTTCATTGGAATATTTAAAAAAATACAAGTAGACGACAACAGCAGCTCCCTCATAAATGATCTCTCAAATTCTGATAGTAGACATTTCTTATCAATATATTCTACTTCTAAAAGGGAGACTATCATATATGTGGTTTGGTGTAAATACACGAGTGTTGTGGTAATTTACTTCCATGCATGTGTATTTTATATATCTATATTCTATTGGAGAAACTGAGTTGTAGAGTGGTTACAGCACTTGTTTCTTGAGGCAAATGAACCTGGTTCAAAACCAGGCCGCATCACACTCCAATCTACCCAACATAAAAATAATGTCTCTACTCTGAGTTTGGGAAAGCAAAGGCAGTGAGGAAAGGGACCTGATCTTCTTCTGCGTTTAATTTGTAGTCATCCTAAATCTGCAGGCCTGTCGCCAGGACGGAGTCTACAGTCTTTTCCAGGTCAGCGCAGCAGCCCCATAGCTTCTTCATTGGCTCAGCACCCCCCTGGCTAGGCCAGGCAGCGTGGGTCATCATGGGTTGGGCAGTTTTGGAGAATGTGTTCAGGGGTCTAGATTCCGGACCACATTTCATAAAGTTAAGACGTTCTAAAAGAAGTCTCTGACACTTCACTCCCCTATGGTAGTATCTGTTATGGAACTACTTTTATATTCTAATAGTGAAATAACATTGGAAACTAGCAGCATTTTAAGAGGTCTACTTTCTGAAAGGTTGAGACACACTGAAACACAAAGAGTATATATTTTTAATTCGTGCTAATGTATGATTATTGGCCCCAATAGCTTTAAGTAAATATGTGGTGTTTTGGTTATTAGTTTCCTATAAGTACTAGCTAATAACATCTACTGATATGGACAATAATTCAATTTGCTTACTGGCAACATAACAAATTCCAAATGCCAAAACAAGGTGTGAAATAAATATATAGGGAACATGAGGCTTGTTCATAATAAATAATACGCATAAAGGGGTATGCTGCAGGCACTCGTAAGCCATGATTCACTCCCACAGCGAGGCGATGGTGTCATGTTCGGATGGTCCTGGGTTCAAATCCCTGGTAAGCCTATCACTTCTGTTGGTTTTCTGTTTAGTTTTCTACTTCTTTATTTCTTACGAGTGCCTGCAATACACCGTGATATGTATATTATTTATTTACAATACTAGTTTTGTTGTTTTGCTAAGAGTGGTTCATATTTAAGTTAAAATTACTCACACATTTAAAGTACAGTTAACCAGCTCTGAACTGAAGCATTCTGTCTCATCTTCCTCTAACATAAGTCTCTTCATTTAACAAATAATAATAACACAAAATTTAAAACATAAAATGAGTTGGAGAAAAAAATTGCATGTTTACTAAACAAAACTCGGTTCAAAATTAATATTACCAAAAAAATGATAATAACAGCAGTAGTGTTTAATGTCCTTAATAAGCATAGAAATAATATCGGTTAAAAAAAAAGGATCCCGTTACATGCCCATTGAGGCATATTGGGAATATGGCGTTAGGCCCATATTTCCTTTACCATCGGCACACTAGGGGTGATGTGGTCAGCATCACGCCGGAATATCCGTAAGTACAAGTCAAAAAGTTTTTGCAGACATGCAATAAAAAACCTTGGCTATTACCAAGAGATGGTATGAACTGTTTAGAGCCTGGGATTAAATAAAAACAGTGTTCCATCCCAGATAATAAGCCTAGACATTCTGGCACCACTCGTCTTCTGTAAATTTTTATCAGAATGCCAGACCAAGAATGTATATGAAGTAAATGACGATATTATCACACTGTTGAACTTTTGGGTAAAACACAACACGTATAAGGGTATGTTTTCACAACATTAAGGGATCATGTAACTGAACTAGTGACAAAACATCAATCACGTATTAACGTAGGATATGGTAAGTATATGATTTTTGTGTGTGAATCTTTCTAAGTACTCGTAAAATGATGCGGTACATAAATGAATCAAATTCACCACTAATAAATCTATATAAAAGATGACCTCTTCATGCTACAATTCAAAAGAAATGTGTGGTATATTAACTGAAAGCTTTTCTTCAGTTGTTCAAGTGAGATAACATGTACACAATAAAATGTACAAAATTTACTTTCATTGTTGTTTAAAAAAGACAAAAAAAGGTTTTGCTTCACACAGAAAAACTTCTTTCCTGCAATGTTTAAATAAATATATGTGGTACACAGATTAGTTCTTCTCAGCTGTTCATGCAAGATGATATCTGGGAGAACACTTTTACTGCTGTTTATAAATAATGTTTGACATAAATAATTCACCACTTTCTGCTGTGCTGACCCAAAATTAGCAAAATACTTCAAGTTGTACTTTTGTCCATATAAAAATTTCCAGTACTTATTTTTACATTACTCACTTCTGATAAAAAAGATGATATTATGTGCACTGTCATATTCTACTATGTTTCAAGTAAGCTAAATGTCATGTGATACAAAAATATATCACTTTTACTGCTGTAAAAATAAGTTGATGCGTAATATATATATATATATATAACTATTTCCAAGAGTACCTTTTGCAGTAAATAAAGGAAAATCTGATTTTAAACAGAATTTTTACCGTATTAAAATTTTTTAAAATAGTTTTTTGCCATGTTTATGAAGCTGTATAATTTTGTTAATGTTTATAATATATTCTTATATGTGGTACTTGGATCACTTCCCCTGTTATGTAAACAGGCACATCTAATGTGTTAAAGGTCCGTAACCCCTTATCTGAACACCTGGAAATCAAAATATGAAAATTGAATGTTACTTCTTGCTACTTTTCGATCGCGATTTGGGCATTATCTGAACATCAAAAAATCCCACTTTCTGAAATATACAATTCCCCAAGCATTTTGGATCAGAGGTTATAAATTAACCTGTAAGTTAATTTTATTTTGTGTTGGACTAAAATATGTTATACAACCAAATCTCATTCCTTTCATTCTCAAAAAATCTTTGATTATTTTTTTTTTTTTTTCACAACTTTGATTTTGTATTAGACTTGTGGAGATGAAGCACAACATATATAAATAAATAAATAATGAGATTTGAACATTCTACAAAGTACAACATTAATGATGACAAATCTCCACTGAACAATATAATATGTTTTAACAGGCAAACATACATGTATCATACACCAAATACAGTACGTCAAAAGAGTGTAGTAAAAGTTATAGGAACACACAAGACAAAAATGTGTAAAAATGGAGCTAAAATACACAAAGAAAAAACTAAGCACAAATAAAGTAACCATGGTCATAATAGTGAAGATAAAAATGGAGGGACCAACTTAGAAGTTGATCTAAAAGAACCACAACGATCAGTGGACATAACATTATGAACAAGGTTTTTGTAAATGCAACAAAGAACATTAAAGGTTTGAAATTGTAAAAATGAAGATGAAATACACAAAAAATTTGCAAGTTTGATTTACGTATTTCAAACATTACTGTAAAATCTGGTTATGTCGTTGTGTCTGCACGCCAATGAAAAAAAAGTGGACACAAAAAAAAAGAAGAAAGAAAATATTTAGTTTGAAAAACAGACCAAGATTTTGGTATTTCTTCACAATTAACAAATAAATAGAAGATTCGGCTTCTCTGCTATCAAATGGCCTGGATGATATTGTTAAAAGATGTTTTATTTTTTAAAAAGCCCTTTGGATCTTGTGTTTGTGAGTTGAATATAGGTAAATAACAGGCACTCGTAAGATAGAAAGGACACTAGACAACAGAAATGTAACTGAAGCGACAGGCTTACTAGGTACTACCTGAACAGCGCAACCTCCTTGCTGTAAGATTGGATTTTGAAAGGACACACAGCCAATTAAGCACTCCCCCCCAAAAAAGTGCCTCACTGGTAGTGGTCATTTTTTATGACTATATGCAACTATGGAATATAGGCCTCTTGAATGGCCCAGATATTTATAGATTTAGTCACTAATATAACTTTCCTATTAGTAAGTCTGTCTGTCAAAAGACACAGTGAGGATCAGAACCTTTTTCTGAACAAAAAAAAACAAACAAAGAAAACAAAGATAATGTCCACAGACAAAACAAGATGCCAACCAAAAATTACCATCAGTGATGAGGAAATTGAAAATGTCACAAATTTTGAATATCTTGGCTCCATAATTAACAACAATGGAGACTGCTCAAAAGAGGTCAGAAGGAGACTGGCCATAGCAATGCAGAGGTTAAATAAAATGAAGAACCTATGGCATAACACCAGCAAATTAATATAAGTAAAACTTCTGAGAACGTGCATCTTTCCGGTAGCAACGTATGGATGTGAATCATGGACCATTACTCAAACATTAAAGAAAAAAATAGAATCTTTCGAAGCAAAGTGTTACAGAAAAATTCTCAGAATATCTTGGACCAAGAAGAAGAAAAATATAGACATCCTACATGACCTGAACATCGAGGAAAACTGGCTCATAAACAATATCATGTCCCGGAAACTTAAATATTTTGGCCACATTAAACGTCATAGTGGCTTAGAGAGAGCAGTGATGGAGGGTATGGTACCTGGAAGGCGAGGCAGGGGCAGACCAAGACGATGGTGGACACAGGACATTGAAGACACCTTGAACATGACAGTAGAGGAGGCAGGAGGGCTGGCTAGAGATCGAGAGTCTTTCAGGCGGGCTGTGATGAGAGCGACGTTCTGCAAAGGACATGCTACACGATGATGATGATTAGTGAGTACGCCAGGTGTAGCTGCCCCAGGGGTCTCTGAAGATACAAAGAAAGAACAGGACTACTGTACCCTCAGGCCTGTTGTACCATGTGACTAATATGAGGCTGTCAATTGGGCTGTCAACATCTTTGCTGTAGTCATTTGGGGGGGGGGGGGGGGGGGGGGGGCGGGGGGGGGGGCGGGCGGGGGGCACTCTTATAGGTACACGTTGTTTAACTTGGGCTGTTCAGCTTTTTGCTCTTTAGCAGCCAATACCAAGTCTAAGAGTCCTTGGCATTATCTACACAGTAGATCTAGACTTTTCTACCATTCCAAAACATGGTTAGTTGAAGTCATGAGCTCCAGTTTCTCCAACTTGGCTTGCATTTAATTAAAGGAACATCACATCTGGTCCCAAGCTAGGAGGAAGAAGCATGCGGTATACTGTGCATCCCCCGCCATCCAAGGAGGCTATTCAAATATGGAGCTAAAATACTGTGCTCTGGTTCTGGGCTCTCCCAAGGAATTGTCACGTCCTACACAGTTAATTCTCAGCTTCCCCTGCCATAGGGTCCATAGTGAGATACTCCTGCATGCAGGTAAAAGCCAGAGTTACGTCTGGGGCTTAAGTGACTCCTTAGTGTACAATGCTGGATTCCCAACATGTTTCACCACAGGGGGAATCCCTGGAAGTGTGTGGATGATTTCAAGAATCAATGAGGGTGTAATTAGCCTCACAGACATCCAAATCTACATACTATAGCATTGTGCATAGCTGGTGGTCATTTAAGGATGACTCCAGATATGCCTCCATGCATACAAGTACACTGTAAATCAATACATAGTGCTGCATCACTTAACAGCTTGCATTCACTGCATGAACATGATATCAAAGCATTTTCTGAAAAAATTTTCTGACAAGCCTTTCCAATTTCAATAATTATAACTAATTCAAAAGTGGATTCCTACATACCCATCCACATACATTCATTGTCTATGTCTTACCAGAGATATTGTTTAGTGTTTCCAGTAAATGCTTTAAAATATCTTTTTGAGAATTCCATTAAAGAGAATACCACTGTAAATGTCTTTTTCTTTAATAACACTTAAGTACATAAATGAAAGAATACAACAAACTATATATAAAATGATCCAACAGCTGCAGGCATACGTGAAAATAACCAAACACAATGTTTTTCTTTCTTATACAAAATGTGACTTTAAGTACAGCAGATCTACTCATAAAATTAATGCTGGAACGTGAAATTTGCTAAGGTAATTTTCATTATATTGTATTAATTAATTTTTTGCTTTGTTAATTTCTTACCACATCAGAAAAGAGAAAAAAAAATATTTTGCATCACTGAATCATCTGGATTGTGATAAATAAGTATATATTTGTGATTTTACCCATCAAAAAGCACAGTAAAAGTGAGAATTCGAGAAATGCATTGAGACCAAACAGAAATCCAAGTTTTTACCATACTGCCATCTTCCATGACAAGACAGTCAATATTTGTTCACATGATTTCTCTTTAAAAAAATATATATATAAATTGAGATTATCTTGCTATTTTTTCCCAACCATTCTTAATTCAAACACCAACAGAATATTTTAGATGAAAAAAATGTTTACATAAGTTGTTTCTTTCAACAATATAAATAGATACTTTCGAGACGACAATGTCTTCTACATTTGGACATGCACTCTAATATAACTGACGGACCCTGTGTCTAGGTTGAACGAGGCACGCTTCACCAAAACTCCTTTTTGGAAAAAAAAATTTTTTTTCTAAACCACACTATAAGAATGTTAAGTTCAGTAAAACAATACAATATGTAGCAAGCAAAACATTTAATAATATTTGAAAACATGAGAAGTACAGTGAGACCAGACAGAAATGCAAATCCTCTACTTCACTGCCAAAATTCCATGAAAGGACAGCCACTATCTGTTTACATGATTGATCCATATCTTGAAGGGAATGTTGTTTTTAAAATATAAACTGAGATAATCTTTGCTATTTTTTTTTCACATTCTTCATTCAAACATTATCAGAATATTTAGATTAGAGGTTCTTAACCTTTTTACGATTACAGACCCCCAATGGATTGCCAAATATGTTCCCATACCCCCTTCGCCACATTTATTTATATAAAAATGGCAAATCACAAATACACAAGCTGTTCAGAGATCGAGTCCCATACCCCCATCATTTGGTTCCCATACCCCTTGGGGGTTTGGGTACCCCGGTTAAGAATCCCTGATTTAGATGAAACAAAAAATGAATACACACTTTGTTTTTCACAACACTGTAGGGATGTCAAGTTCAGTAAAACAATATAATATGTAGCAATCAAAACAATTTGATCTTTTCCAGCAAGTGGCAATTCAGAATGTAACTTAAAAAATGATATGTGGTTGTAAATACAAGAAACAGCAATAAACAAGATAAAAACACCTCTCTCAAATCTTGAATAATGGAATGACAAATCTTGTAGAACAATAAACATGTGCTACACCGTATGTGATATACTTTCATCTTTGTTATGTGAAACAAGCAATAATATCAGTAGACATGAACTACAAATTGCAAGAAAAAGAATTGTGGCCAAGGAAACCAAATGCCAAAAACCAGATCAAAACTTAAACGTTATTTGGTTATTGGGACAAAAACAGATCAAAACTTACACATCATCCGATTATTGGGACAAAAACAAACATGGAATGTCACAAGATTAAACGATCAAAAGTTCAAGTGAGCACAACTACATCTGCTAACAATACATATACCTGTATATTATGAGAGATACACACGGTAAAAAGCAAGCTAAGCTAAAACGCATGCATACAGAATAAAAGGAATAAAGTTAACTAATAATCATCATCAGAGGAAACATTCAGTGATATCAATAAATTGTGATTATTTTATCAAATGAAAGACATTACTTGATGGTTCTAATTGATAATGTCAATTATAAACATCTTACAGTACTGCTCCCTGCTACTACTACTTGATGAATTAAAAGAAAGTTGTCAGTTTGTGGTCCATCCAGACACCAAATCATAGCCTAACTCTTATGCTTCTTTGCTGCTTTTACTCAGATATTGTTATTTTTAAATATTTAAAATAAAAAACTTTAACAAATGTTAGCATGCTTTTATAAAATTAGAGCCTAAATTTTGTGTTTACTATATATATTCCATAAATAGTAACATTTATCACCAAACTCCAATGTTTAAATAATTTATAATTACAAAAAGACAAAACATGCGAAAGTTTTAAGCCACGTGAAGGATTTCACCTTATCTTACCACTGTATTTATATTTCACTGGAATATGGTTACTATGCCCTGTACCATGTCAATTTTTAAAAATCTGAACAAATATATTAATGCTGAAATGTTCCAATTTAATTTCACATCAATCCAATCAGTTGTGGCTGATTCCTTAAAATCATAAACAAACTTTGATCCCAATATTAGTCATCAATATCATAAACACAGATCCTATTTGTTTCCTCAAAGACCCCTGGAATCCTCAGAGGTGCATTCTCTCACTTACTGCAACAGATCATTGACAAAAAGTGAGGTCAAATAATTACCCCAGCAGTGCATAGTGGGTCACTGCAGTATAAACTTTAACAGTCGTAAAAATTCTGTGGGCAGCGCACTCTCATGAAATCACACAAAAGCACTCAGGTGTTCGCGAGCGATGCTGTCCGCAGGAAAAAGCAACTGTGAATATATAGAAATACCTTTAAAATGTCTTTTTTTCCTGTCCGAGTGTTCATACTGACTGGAAATAAGAGGGTTCTTGCTCCATGTAACAATGGTCATATTTAACCGACCTACACGCCAGTGTGGTTCAATAAAATTGTTCCTCCAACTACAAACGGGCTCAATAAGTACATCCAGCTAGGAGGGACATGAATTTTACGGTCACTTAAAGAAGGACAGGAAAAAATAAACAGTAGATTTCTTTATAAACACGGTTGTAGAATGAAAATGTATATGAAAAAGTTATCGTAACTCTGCAATCACTTCTGTTACCTCACCTCATAAAATGGAAGTAACCAGCAGCTTTAACAAAAAAAAATGTATATACCAAACATGAAGTATAACAATTTCTAGAATCAAAAGAACAGACTCATGGAAAATTATTTGGTCCAACAACTGATTACTTCCATGAGGATTCAATTATAATTTCTTACATTGATTATGTCATCAATTTCATACTGTTCTTACTGTATTGCTGTGACCAAAGTCTGATAATCCAACAGGTTATTAGTATTGCTATTCTTTCATTACCCCTCAGCTCCCAAAAGAGTATAGGCCTTCAACAAACTCATGTTAAGCCCCTCCTGTCGTGTGATAATGCTATCAACAGGTTTCCTCACTGTGTGTCCTATCCATCGCCAGCGTCTTCATCCCATCTCTTGTTCCACTGCAACTTGTCATCACTTCCACACTGGTAATCTTATCATACCTTTTCACTTCTTCTGTTCTACACAAGCACCAATTTATGAAAGTCTGTAACTTCTCAGTTGTTGTTTTTGTTGTTCTCCATGTTTCAGAGCCATACAATAGCACTGACTTGACATCTGAGTTGAAGAAGCATTGCAGTTGTAATTTCATAAAAATCTTCCTCTTCATTTTGTGCTACATTTTAATCATTATCTAACTAAACCATCATTAAAAATGTAGTTAACGTGCATCCCGGTGTATTGTTGTACTGCCTGGCCATGTCTCTCAGCTTGTCCCTGATACTAAGTGACTGGTATGTTAAACACTAGAAGTTAACTTTGACATGGCTCGAATCAACGCCTTGTTCTCTTCTTGTAGCTGAATGTTGTCAACATCCAGATCATCACACTCCTGAGGATGAAACCAATGGTGAAAGGATGAAACCAATGGTAAATAATGGTGAAAAGATGTAAGACTGCTGTGTGAAGGAAGATTGGCAAGTCTCAAGAAGGCATTACTACAAATTGTGCTTGATCAAACCTCTACACCTCACGGTAGAAGGGGAACGACTAAGTAATTAAGTGCTTGATCAAATTAGGGAGCACAATGTTAAAATGTGGGAAGTTTAGTTCACAATATTTACTGTTACAGTTTCACTGTTACAACAACACAACCCTTGCACATAATTCTGAGGGGGAAAAAGTAAAAGCAGTCCCATAGCAAATACTGCTGTAGAGGAGTGAAATTATAACCTTCAGTATACTAGGTCTCAGGTATATAAGCTGGGGTGACTGGTTCCCTTCCTCACTGCCTTTACCTTCCTTAACTCAACAGCAGAGTCAGGTACCCAATGTTACAGCTGGGTAGACTGAAGCATGACGCGACTTTGTTTTGAACCAGGTCCCATTGCCTCAAGAAACAAGTGCTTTAACTGCTCTGCCATTTGGATGCTCAGTGATCTAAACATTGCAAATTTCATATTCTACTGTTTTTTTTCCTCTTGTCTCTACGGAAAATTTAACAACGTGCAGTTTCATTCGCACCAGATTTACTTCATATAATGTGATGTAAATATACTGCGTCAGCAGTCACACTTTTTACCTCCTGGACAAGCCACTCATTAATGAAGCACTCATTAATGAAGCACTCATTAATGAAGCACCAAGTTGCAGTGGTGGCTCCATGCCCCATAAGCAGCAAAAAGAGAAGAAGAGAAAGAAGAAAGCACACTGACAATGAACTACTGTGAACCTGCTACTCACACGAACATCTATAGTACACATGTTGGTGAATTACCTATTACACATATACCTTATCACTTTCAAACGAAAATAATTCACAACTCAGAAAAGCATGCAATATCACAAACAAACAATTTTTTTAAACTGCAACCACTGATATATAACTAGAGCTTAAAAAAAATGTCAGACAGCTACTGTTCTCAACAGTTACTAAAGTTGTATAAATGTGTCAATGCATACATTTACACATGATGCGTGTGTTTGCGTGTGTATACAGAGATAGAGAGAGGAGGATTTTTAATCTTTTTTTTTTTTTAAATAAGTGAATTTTACTGCATTTTCTTACTATTATTCATTCTAATCCTATTTTTTTAATTATAACTAACTTTTCTGCCAGATGTCATTTCTAACAAACATAAGACTGCAAGTCTAGAATAACACAAACACGCTCTGGAATAACTTTGAGAACTCAAAAAAACAATACAACAAATAAAATCAAACATTATACACAATGACACCAGTTAAACAGACTAATGAGAAACCAAAAAATATCTCAGAGAACATGTCTGCTAAATAAATAAATGTTTTCTCTTATTATTCTTCTCTTCCCTTTCATTCCTTATTGAGCATGAAGTCACCATTACAGTCCGGAGCTGCGATATCTGCGCCTTTCGGCCAACACATCCGACTTAAGCAAGGCATTTTTTTGGGACCAGGTTTGCCTTCCCTCTTCGATCCCTACTCTCTCAGCCAGACTGCAGTGATGCAGCCTGTTTCCAGGACCACCACGTGGAGGTGGAGTAGGGTCTTGGTCAGCTCTGGTTCGCTGACCCTGACGCAAGCAGTCGAGCTATGGGTCGCTGACTGCATTCTCTATTGCTGCATATTTGGGTCCCAGAACCATACAATAGGACTGGTTTGACATCTGAGTTGAAGATTCTTATTTCTGTGTTGCATTCTCAAATAATTGCTTACAAATTAACGGCAACAAATTTTTGTTGTTTATTATAGGCTTAATAACATTAGATTTTTTTTTCTTTTAAACATTAATGTCCAATATACAATCACGGATAATGTTACTTGTATTTATTAATTTACTACATCCCGCAATTCTTTACACTGTTAGCTGACTATACTCTTAATTACTACAATGTGTGGAAATACAAACACGGAACAAGTTATTGGAAAAAGAAAGCCACACAGATGTGGATACATAAAAAATTGACTATATTTCATGCATACAGAAGCTAATGAAAATTTAATAAAAAAATAAAATAGAATAACGGAATAAAAAGTAAATAATAATAATAAAAAGAGATCAATATCAGATAAAATATTCTGAAAAATCAAAAACAAAACAGCACTTTAAAATAAATGTAACATAAGGAAACGGTGATGGTTAATAGAGAAGAAGGTGTAAGTCAGTGAAACAGCTTCATGTGTTTAGCCAGAAGTAACCTGTAACAGCATTCTCAAGACTGGAGACAGGAAATATTAGAGATCTGCCTCATGCAGCCAACTTAGTGATGGTGTATAGGAAATATAAAGGGAAAAAGTCAGACTAAGTTAACAGTAAAGGTAGTCTCAGAGCACATACTGGGAGAGAGAGGAATGTCAGCACAAACCACGGATGACAATAAAAAGAAACTCACCTCTTTACACTGGATTTGTGGACTATGAAAAGGCATTTGACAGTGTGAACAAAGAATCACTATGGAAATTGATGAGGCATTACAGTGCCCCCTGAAGATCATTAACTTAACAAAGAAAACGTATGACATGCAGAGTTCTTCATGAAAGAAAAAGTACAGAACCATTTGGGATAAGAGCTGGAGTGTGACAGGAGTGCCTCTGGTCACCATTTCTCTTCCTTCTGGCTATAGTCCCAGAGCACTTACTGCCAGTGAAGTGTTAAAGACTTCACTTTTCTAGACCTCAGCTTTTAATGAGGTGGGGGTGAATGGGTTCCTTCCTTGCTGCCTTTGATTTCCCTAACTCACAAGCACAGTCAGGTACCCAAGTACAGCTGGGTAAACTGGAATGTGAAGCTTACCTGGTTTTTAACCTAGAGAAGCCTATGCTCTAACCTTTCTGCCACTCAATGCTCCAGACTAAGGTGGAGATCAAAAAGAAAATGTGTAGGCCAGGGTCTATCTATACTAGAAGGAGGGAAGTGAGAGAGAAAGAGAGACATGACAGACAATAACAAAAGGGGATGCAGCAAAATTATGCTTAACAAAGACATGACTGATAACAGTGAATAAGATATTTGCTTTAAAAACTTGATCATAAAAGGTACCAAAAAAAATATATATATATATATATATAAATACATACACGTAGTAGTTTTACATCATAAGAAGTACAACATCAATACACAATCTTACATGTTATGATCTCCTCTGTGTACAAGTAGGCATGAAATAGCAGGTAAGAAATGATAAATCTAAGATCAAGAAACAATGGCACAAAGAAAGGGAAGATACAATGAATGAAATTTTTAAAAATGGCAAAATAGAAAATGTACATTAATTTTTTTCTGTCCATGTACGCTGCTAAGCATTGTGGGATGAAACCATTTTTATTCTTGGTGTGAGATATGCTGTTTTAGCCAGAATATATCTTAAGGATTTCTTTGGTTTGGTTTGGTTTGAAGGACTATCTTCATTGCACACAGACTACTCCATCAGTGCTCCGATATCCTCCCTTAGATCACACAAGGAGGATCTCAGCACAGTGCACAAACTCCGTAGCACCGGCAAGAATCCCAATGTGTGTATATAGGAATCACACATTCTATAAATATTTTTGTGGTAGGTAGGTTTCTAATTTTTAAATTTTGCCAGGGCAGCAGTCTGATAGGCCTTCTCTTTACAATTTCCAACTGCCGTGGGATTTTTAACGTGCGCAACTTGCACACAGGACCTCCTATTTTTTCGCCCTTATCCGAGAAGGCTAGGCATCCGATCTCACTACCCAGGAGACCAGGGGGGAGCATGACATTATTAGGACCACTGGTTCTGAAAAAAAAATTTTCATAAAGTATATTCCCCTCAACTGGGAATCAAACCTGGTACCTCTAGAATTCGAGACGGACGCCTTACCTCTTAGCCACTCCGACCCCCAGGGGGATTTCTGATAATGTTTAAGGATTTCTTGAACATTATCTATCAGTTTTCCCATCTAGCATCCCCTTATCCAGCATCCAGATCTTCTACTGTTCAAGGTTCTTGATGGCAGCTTAACTGCATTCTGATGATGTGTCCAAAACGGCTTTATTTTCTGTCTCTCTGTATAATACAAACATGATTTTGTTCCCAACAGCTTCCTAATATTATTATCTTCTTTTATGGTGACTGCAACCACTTTTCTCAGACATCTCTTCACGCATGTTTTGATCTTTCTCTCTAGAGCTTTAGATAGTGAAGATATCGGACACTCATAGCACAGGAGTGGTACAAACATGCCATTAATCAGGGGCTGCTTTGTTTCCTTACAGATGTGTAGGTGCCACAGCAGTGGAGTCAGTTGGTAACCCACTGCATTAGCCCTTTGACATCTTACTATTTGTGTTCATTTTCTATTGGTTGCCCTCCATTTTGCTTACCCTGGCGATTCCAGGACAGCGACTGTCTTGTAATGTTATCGACTAGTATTATTAATGTATGTCCTATCCATTACCAGAATCTTCTCACTTACTATTTCACAGGTGTTTGTCTAGTTCTTCTCAAGAGTTCAATATTAATGATCTTGCTATACTGTCTCAATCTTTCTATTCGGTTATTGTTATTATTGTTAAGGATCAACATCATTGCACTTTGGGGCAAACCCATAGGTGCTTAGTCTCCATCAGCAATCGGCGAAGGGTATGAATGCTAACTGTTCCTGTTTGCACGCTGGTTGTATATATGCAGGATGCCTCCTCTCATACATTCATCCCAGCCAATCTTATGCCTAATGCCAAACTATTCGGTACTAGCAGCCATTTATCAAAGTCTGAATCTTTCTGGTATACACATATAATGGCTGAATGTGAAGTTCTGTCTCCTCATTTGTCTTGGGTGCCATCACAATGCCACTGCCTCATTGGTTTTAGTATGAACATTTTCTAGTTTTCACTTATTTATGTATTGATAATACAGCGAAACCTAACATTTCTCTTGAAATAAGCACCTTAAAATGTTTTTGAAATAGTCAGAAATTAAGATACTCATCTTCCTACACTTTTTTTTTATATCATCATCATGTTCCTTTTTGTTCCCTATGGAGCTTGCAGCCACCACTGCAGCCGAACCCCTTGTAGTAAGCCTGCACAAAACATTCACAATGCTCATGCAGCAGTGGTTTCTGCAGTAATTTATTGGACATGATGATGTTGCCAGCACCATCAACAACCACATATTAGTCACCTTGTATGACATGCCTCAGCAACCAGTAGTCCTATTCTTTCTTAGTTTCTTAACAGACCCCCATCAACTACACGAGGCCCTTTTTTAATAAACCACAGAATCTGTAAAGTTGTAAACTGCCATTAAAAGTCTGTAACTTACACAGCTGGTATATTTATGACTTTTTCCTCCTGATTCATCAGCTAAATAGAGTTAAGGGCAGGATTGTCACTGAACACAGCGGGGCTTACACGACAACAACCTCCAGCATGTGAATGGAGATGATGATGATATAATCCCTTTAGCTGTGAGCAGGTAGCTCTTTACAGCCCAATGCCTCTCTGACAAAGGTGCAAGTCTTCTTCAGTTGTTGTGATGATGTGTGGAGTGTATTGTGGATGGTTGGGTGCGATGGGAGTAGCTGGTGTCGCAGGTCAGTTAGTCTTGGGCACTGTAACAGCAGGTGTTCAACTGATTCCTCGTGGTGGTGGCAGTGCCGATAGTTTGGTTCACGTAGTGGGTCTATTCTATTTAAATGTTTATTGACGGGGTGAATGGAGATAGAAGCAGCTACTTCAGCTTTAAAGTGGTTGTCTGAAACTTCATTATCAAGGGCAGTTATTGCGTCAGACTCTCAGTCCATGATTCGGAAGATCCAAAATGGATGACTATGACATGAATGGAAAACCTCCATAGAAGTTTGATTCTTCAAGAACTGGTGTGGATCTACCATCCTGGTCATGCAAGGGTACGCAGCAATGAAAGAGCTCATAGACTAGCTTCAAGAGCACCTATAGTAGGTGCACTGGATATGGACAAAGGAGAGATACTGAGGACAATTAATGATCGCCTATTAGAGAATGACACTGCAATCAATGAATCATCAAGGCTAAGACTGCTGGAGTTTGGCATTAGGCGTAAGACTGGCAGGGATAAACGTATGAGAGAATGCATCCGGCATATACACAACCAGCACACAACAGGAACAATTAGCATTCATACCCTTCGACGCTTGCTGGGGGAGACTGAGCACCTATGGGTTTGCCCACAGTGCAATGATGTCGATTCTGAAGAACAATAACAGATAAATGTCCACAGCAGAACAGGCAAACTTGTGACTTCACGCACAGCTTATCATTCATTTTAATTCTAATTTCCTCAACTTGAATGCTGACATGTAAAGAACTTCTGGCCTCAAACATACATGCATACATATAGAACTAGCCTTTGGGTATTTGGCGCCTGGGGGTGAGCAGTGTAACATGCGCCACCTCCCTCATTAAAAGTTAGTTGCTTATCCTTTACAGGACGTGGCAATCAACCCCAGCTTTTATTGGCTGTTTGTGATTTTTCTAGGCAATTTTTTCATTCAGTAGTTTGCCATTGCTTTCTGAAAGGTACGGCGCTTATACCATTGTTAAAAATCCACACAAAGCGATCTGCTACCAAACCGCCTGCAGCAGGTTTCGAACCTGGTATATCTGGATTATGAAACTGCGTTCATATCCATTAGGCCACTCGCGAAAATTAATTAAACTCCACTGGAAAATTAAGTAAGATTCCTAATAAATTGGCAGATCAGTTTTAGTTAGCTCAGTGGTTCCCAAACTTTTTTCTCAGAGCTGCTCTTTCGGAATAAAAATGTGCTCATTTATTCATAACATAGAACACAACTACTTTATAATATGATTATGAGATATCCAGAAAGTATAAAACAATACAGCTGCATAAAAATGATTCATTTACAAAATATACAAATTCAATGAGAGATGTGAGCTTGTTTTTGTCAGGTAATCTTTATAATTTACATTATTTTAAATTATTATTAATCTATTTGACATAAAACAAATTATATTACTGAAAAAAATCTGAAAATTTCTGGAAAATTCTACGGGTTTCTATACATAAATTTCCCATATTATATCACATGTAACAAAATAAATAAGAAAATGGCCTTTATACTTATCTTTGGCATATGCATTTTAAAAAAATGTCTCTAAATCCTTGATTGTCTTTGAATCTGCCCACTTCACCTGCTATAATCTTGCGCCGCACCAGTGTGATGTGCCGCACCATTTGAGAAGCAGTGAATTCGTTATTACTGACAAAACAAAACATATGATAACAACTAAACACAAAATGTTAAACATATGTCACATATTGGTTTATCGTTTTTTTATAACAGTTTTACACTGCACACTTTAGCCTAGACAAATTGTGTCATAGTTGACGGATCATCAAGCTATTTTATGAAAATTACATTTTTTCTCTCCTGCTCATGCCCTTAGGGCCAAAGGTGATCGCCCGGTCATTCTGCCCTAACACCAGCTCTGCATACATGAGATCGTATGTTCACATACCTTGTTCAGCAGTTCTATTTCTTTCTGCAGCTCAGCAATTTTTTTATCTTTTTCTTCCATTGCTTGCTGCAGCTTGATATTTTCTTGCCTCTCTTTCTCCAGTTGCTGCAGAACAGAATAATTATGAAATATAATGAGTCACCATGCAAAAAGTTATTACTACATAGGAATACAAAAGGACCTTTCATAGCATTGTGAAATATATGGTAATAAACAATAACCAAGTGCAACACATAAATGAGACTCCTCAACTCCAATGTCAAGTCAGTCTTATTGTATGGCTCTGAAACATGGAGAACAACAAAAACAACAACCTAGAAGTTACAGACTTTCATAAATGGGTACTTGCGTAGAACAAAAGGATTGAAATGGTATGACAAGATCACATATGTGGAACTGATGACAGGAACCAGTTGAACAGGAGATGAGAAGAAGACGCAGGTGATGGATAGGACACACATTCAAGAAACTAGCTGAGAAGAAGACGCAGGTGATGGATAGGACACACATTCAAGAAACTAGCTGAGAAGAAGACGCAGGTGATGGATAGGACACACATTCAAGAAACTAGCTGAGAAGAAGACGCAGGTGATGGAAAGGACACACTTTCAAGAAACTAGCTGAGAAGAAGACGCAGGTGATGGAAAGGACACACTTTCAAGAAACTTGCTGAGAAGAAGACGCAGGTGATGGATAGGACACACATTCAAGAAACTTGCTGATAGAATTACAAGGCAACTCTTGTTCTGGAGTCCCTAAGGTCAGAAAAATAGAGTGACTGAAAAACACACGGACAAGAGACCTGGAGATAGAAATGCAAGACATAAAGAAGACATGGAAAGACCTTGAATGAACGGGACAGGACAGGAAGTGGCATGAATTTGTTGAAGGCTTAAGCTCCCTGGGAAGTTGAAGGGTAATGATTACGATGATGCAAAAAAAAAAATAACAACAACCAAATAATACCCACAAAGACCAGTGGTAAAGAACTATTTACAGTTCATGTCCCAGTGTTTGGCCATGTCTGCAGAATGGGAGAAGATCGGCTACCACGACAAGCATGGGAAACAAAGAGCCAGGGATCCAGACCCCCCGAGTCCGCTGGGAGGACAACATTAGACAATCTTTGAAGGACCGAGGACTAGACTGGTACCAGGCCAGGAGGAAGACAGCCGATAGGATAGCCTGGCGCTCTCTCTTCTAAACCTCTACACCTCACGGTAGAAGGGGAACGACTAAGTAAGTAAGTCCCAGCGTTTAAGTTAAGGAATTTATTCTCCAAAAATTATCTCATTTAAGAAGTACTACTAGGAAAACTGGCAGTGACGGGGGCAGGACCTTTTAAAAGATAAAATGGAAGAGGAAGGTCAGAAAAAGCTTCATTCATTCATTTTCCTTTTTGTTCATTATGCAGTGTGGATGCACCCACTGTAGTGTGGTTCCTTTACATTACGCCTGCGTCAAGCATTCACATGTTCTTGTAGCTGTAGTTTCTGTAGCAACATGTTTTACATGATGAAGTTGCCAGCACTGTGCATAACCTCATTTTAGTCACCTTTTAAGACATACCTGAGGGGGGCAGTAGACCTTTCTTTCTTTGCCTCATTAGAGAGACCCCTCGGAAACTAAATGTGGCAGAAAAAGCTTGCTGTCATTTTATAATATTGGAATGGGGAAGACAATGTAAACAACAATATTATGAAGGCTGTGTTTAGAAATAGGAAATTGAGTAAGAAGGAATGAAAAACACCCATATTTAATGTCATTAACCATCATTTTAAATAAATAAATAAATAGATTACTACATTAATAAAACTTTCTGTACCACCATCCACTGGAAACCCACTGCCATATTGTTCTGAGTAATCTTCTTTTTCCAATAATATACACTAAACAAAGACACCATTTTTTCCTTACTGAGTCGTCCGTAAAGCAGTAGCCTTCCATTATCTATCCAAATCATCCAGTTTTGAGTAATATGCTCCAGTTCTATTAATGTCTATTTTGTCCTTACGTCTGCCTTCACTTCTCCCATCTGTCTGTTTTTTAATCTTCAAAATTTTCTTCCATCCTTGGGGCCCCTAAACAATGACTTCCTTCTGTGATGCCAACAGCTGACTTCTTAAACCAGTCTTCTATTAGCCTCAAATATCTTCACCTCACTCCATGGTTCCATGCATTGCAAAATGTGAAGGTAAGAAGAGGTGCAGATGTGGGAAGTGACCACCATTTAGTCGTAGCAAAACTGAAGGTGAAAATCAGAACTGCTGGACCAACTATAACTACATAGAAAAGGTTTCACATCAGCAAATTGAAGGACCCCCTTACCAGAAAAGCTTTTGCGGCTAACATAAAGAAACGATATCAAATTGCCAAAAGTCTGGAAAAGACATTGACTGATGATATGGACCAGAAATCCAACATCATTTCAACAATATATAAGGAAAGCAGCAAGTCATGCTTGGGATTCCAGGAAAGGAAGAAGCAAGACTGGATAACACCAGAAACATTAAAATCCTTAGCGATGAGAAAGGAAATGAAAAGAAAGAAAACAGAAGCGAAGTCCCCCAGGTTAAAGCAACTATATAGCGAACAGTAGTCAGCTAGACAAGGAAGTTAAACGCCAAACTCGAGCCAACAAAAGGAATTTTCTAGACGATCTTGCAAGACAGGCAGAAGAGGCAGCACTGAGAAATGAACAAAGCACAGTATACAAAATAACTAAAACCATCAGCGGAAAACGAGGTGCAAACAATATTACATTAGTAAGAGATAAGCAAGGAAATCACATCACGACAGCAAAGGGACAGGAAACAAGATGGGCACAGCATTTCAGAGAAACTCTGAACAAGGAACCACCAGAAACACAGTTGAATGTTCCTGAGGCTGAAAACAATCTGGATGTTAATACTGACATTCCACAGAAGGAAGAAATCATCACGGCAATCAAAGGGTTAAAGAATGGAAAAGCTCCCGGCCACGATAACTTAAATGCAGAGCTATTTAAGACAGACCCTGAGCTAGCAGCAGAACTATTAGAACCACTATTTGCACAAGACTGGAAAACAGGGACAACACCAACAGAGTGAAACAAAGGAATAATTGTCAAATTGCCCAAGAAGGGAGACCTTGCAGACTGCAATAACTGGAGAGGAATCACTCAGTTCCCAGCAAAATATTAGGCAGGATAATTATACAGAGAATCTCAAAAGCAGTAGACCACAAACTGAGGAAAGAACAAGCAGGATTCAGAAAGAACAGATGATGTGCAGATCTTACATTTACCCTCAGGAACATCATAGAGCAGTCTCAGAATGGCAGAGACAGCTGTACATTAATTTCGTTGATTTTGAAAAGGCCTTTGACAGTATACATAGGGACAGTTTATGGAAAATACTGAGGGCTTATGGAATTCCAAGCTGCATAGTGTCAATCATAAAAAGCCTCTATGCCAACTTTACGTGTAGCGTTGGGTAGAGCAACCTAACCTTTGAGGTGAAGACAGGAGTACGACTGGGATGCCCCTTATCAACCACTCTATTTTTAACAGTCATAGACTGGGTGATGCGCCAGACAACAGAGGGCAGTCCAAGAGGAATAAGATGGACTACATGTTCTACATTGGAAGATCTGGAATATGCAGATAACATTGCACTACTAGCACATTCACATCAACACATCCAAGAAAAACCGGATAGACTTAATAAATACCTAGGATGCATAGTAACACCAGAAGGCGGAGCAAGCAAAGACATCAACAACAGAATGAACAAAACAAGGACAGCCTTCTTTAGTCTAAACAACATCTGGAAGTCCTCTCAGTACAGCACGAACACAAAATTAAGACTATATGAGAAAGTTTTGGTGTTACTCCCTACCGGGAACAACAAACTGAGGATCGGATGGCAAGGGCCGTTTACCGTCCTTAAAAAGATTTCTAAGGCTAACTACCAGATCTCTATTAAAGGAAAAAAGGTTTTCCATGTAAACCTGTTAAAGAAATACTTGGAAACACCGGGGCCAACCTCCGAACATCTGACGATCGCCAAAACTGACGAAGATGGCGATAGTGGCAGGGAAATTCCACTGCACACACACGAAATCTTTCAAAAATGTCAAAAGCGGCGACGCTCTTTCAAGCGCGCTCGGAAGACATTCCAGAGAAAGGAAACTTTGGGAGTAGACTTGAGTAGGAATTGGAGAGAGATGGAGGGGGGAGACGAGAGGGAAGAGGACAGACACCCTGAAGCTACGGATATAGGAAATTTATTTCCATAACGTAGACATGGAGTGCTTCCATATCTTAATGGGGGGGACGTTCTGTCGCATAGAGATTTATGATCAATAAATTTTCTATATCCTTTTCTTTTCTACCCGTGTCCTCTACTTTATTATCGCTCTTTTATCCTTTTCCTGTTTTTCGCATTCGTTCGTTTGTGACTAAATATTATTTTCCGCATTCTGACTTTGCCGTTTCTTTTCTCATGCTAGTAACGCACATTGTTGCGTAATGTGTCAGTCCCTGGACGAGACGAAATAGTGTGAGAATTCATTCCGTCAGACATAGAGAGCAGACATTTGTCTACATTTTCATCTGTCACGAGAGTTTTCTTCGGCTAAGTTCTCGGCGTGAGGTGTGAATGGCGCCCTCATGCATAGCTCAGACAGATATCTTACCCGGAGTTTAAACTTGACTTCATTCAGTTCTCCAGATTCGCAGTAGACAGGTCGCTCGTGTAAAAGAATAAGCTGTATAGCGAAGTTTCTCAGTTTGTTTCGACAATTTGCCGAGCTTCTAGACTTCAAATATATATCAGCGTATAATTCTTAGTTTGTGCGATCGCCTGTAGTTCTGTGTGGAGTGAAACTGGGGTAGCCCAACTCTACCAGCATTTTAGTACATGAGAAATATCTGTGAATAACAAAAACATTTTTTTCTTAAAGACTTGGGTGTATAAAGTAAAACCTGTCTGGCATTGCATTGGCATCCAGAACAACAGAGTACCCATTACCTGAACTTTAAGATTAAATGAAGTAACGGGCCTATCGCGCCAGATTTAATTCTTCCTGAGAAAAACCTCAAGTACATTTTCAGCCCTTGTGGCAAGTAAAATATTACTATCAGTAACATATCGACGGAGTTTTAACTAGTTGTGGTGTGACCAAATAAAGTCCTATACTGAAAGAAGGCACCGACCTGACATTCTTAGCCACTAGAAATCTAAGCTATTGACACTTTGCTCGCTGTTAACGTTCGTGCCTGGACAATGTTATGGTGACAGAACCAGATATCCTAAAATAAGAAAAAACAAGGAAACGTTCCCTGAAGTAGCGAATTCAACCTATCTTTGTGGAGCTGGGGTTCCCTTGGCCAATGACTAACCCTGGAGATTCCATATGTGCATGTCCTAAATATTGTTTGTCCAGAAGTTGCTACCAAAGCTGTAAGTACGAACGAAAGCTAGTGATCACGGCTGACTGAATAGAGTGAATGCAGGACTGAGTGATTCCTTTATTGTTGTATTTTGGCACCCATTTTGCTGTCTTAAATTTCTTTATGCAAGTTTTGTTGCTAACAATATTTTCCTTAGCATAGATCAGAGTATCAAAGCCTATTCATACCTTTAAAGGGAACTCTTAGACTAAAGCATATGTATCCGTGACTCTTTGGGGCTATCACTTTTCTTCTAACAGGACTGTGGGCTATACATTGAGGGAAAATATCATACCAATGGGTCTATCATTCTTGTAGCAATTCATTGACTTTATGACTATTTGTATATGTTTGATGTACTTTTATGTGTGGTGATGGAATATTATTATGATAATTAAAATTCACATAAACTTATTCCAGTGTGTCGGTCAGTTCGTTCCCAATTATCTATATTTCCATTGTCATAGTTTCACGTCTGTGTGTCTATTGTAGTCACTTATGTGTGTGTGTATGTGAGGGATATATATATTAATATATATTATACTGAATCTTTTGGCCGAATACCATCACTAACCAAGATCTGCTTACTCGTAGCAAGCAAGAGGACATGCACACCATCATAGCTGGCAGACGCTAGAGCTGGGTTGGTCATGTCCTCAGAAGAGACCCCGATGCCATCACAAGAACAGCTATGCTTTGGACCCCTGAAGGAAAATGAAAGAGAGGCCGACCAAAAACAACCTGGCGGAGGACTGTGGAGGCTGAGATGCAAAGAATGAACCAGAATTGGGGCACTATACGAAGGATGGCCACCGACCGAGCAAAGTGGAATCAATTTGTTGTTGCCCTACAAGACGCCACTAGGCGTGATGGCCACTGACTGCTTTGACGGTCGGCGGCTAAGGATCAAAGAGGAAGATATATTATACTAGACAGTCTGACAAATCTTAATCTGTTGTAGATGATAGGCTGACTGAGAGAAATCATCTCGAGGGTCAGAGACCGACTCTAATATATTTCCTCCATCTCACTCGTGAAATCTATTTCTATTTTATCATCTCCCACTGAGCTATCACTTGTTTCTATTGCTATTCAGAAGGGACCAAACTAAGTCTTAATTCACCTATCGCAAATCTACGACACCTGCGCTGTCAAGATAAGTTGATTTCCTGACAGATCTTGTGGTCTCTAATTAGCATTTTTATCTTTGTGATCTAAAAACTGCTCCTGCGTATTAGTGTTTTATGTCTAATCAATGTTTGTTTTTTTTATGTTCTTTATTTGCTAGTCTGAAAGGCCCTTACAATATGGTATTTATATACAAAGTGAATTTTTATGTATTTGAATACCAGATTGTAAGGGCCTTTCAGACTAATGGGTTAAAAGGGCTAACCTAACTCCTTTCACTGTCAGGAAGTTAAATACTTCTCATTTTCTACTGTCTTGTTCTATAAATATTTCAGAAAATGTGAAAAATATGTAACAACATCCTTTGCCTGATAGGATGCCTTTTTATTTTTTTAACTCCAAATTGCAGGATTCATGAACTAATGACATTTTTTTTTTTTAAACACTCATGGAGTGCAACAGTGTGGTTTTTGTATCAGGCTGTAGCCATAGATAACAGTGACTTTACAAAATGGAGAAATTTATGTGATAATTATTTAAATATTTTTACTACAATATACAAAATGGCCCAATTAACAGTAAATCATAAGTGTAACAGGGAGGAAGGGTTTACTGTCAGTTTATTATCCAGCACACAAATTAAGGCGTTGGCTCATTATTATGTAATGTCTTATGTTTACCAGCCCCATAATTCACCTTCGTCTCACGTGTATCATAACCTCCTCCTGCCTGTTAATATTTGTTGACTGTCTTACTTCATCTTCATGATGCATCTAAACTACCTTGTCTTTTGGCCTGTAAGTTCTGTAGCTGGTGCGGTCTGTGTTTCTGATCGTTTCATTTCTTATTTCATTGGCTGTATTTCTCAGGCATCTCATTTCAAATGTGTTTATTATTTTCTCCCTTTATTTTAAGTTTGGCATTGATAATCTCCTTTCCCTTGTAGTTTCTTATGGAGCATGGACCCACCACTGTAGCTTGCCATAATAAAATAGCTTGGTATAACAAGGTTGCTTATCATTTCTAATGCATGGGGGCTGGTTACCTCATCATGTAAAACACACTGCTACAGAAACCACAACTGCAAGAGCAAGTGAATGCTTTTATTTAAATTTCTAGCAAAATGGCCAAGCTGCAGTGATAGTTCCATGCTGCATAAGGAGCATATAGGGAAATATGATGGGAGCCGCGCTGGTGTAATGGCTTCGGCGTTGTACTGGCGACCAGGTGTTCATGGTTCAAACCCGGGCGTCGGCGTTTGAAGAAATGTTTACGGCCGGAAATTTGACTGAATAGCCTGAACGGCTCCTGTGATAAACCCTCTGTGGATGGGAAGGAGCGAAGCTCCTGACCGGGTTGGAAGGAAAGTCCTCAGGTTCCCCAGCCTCGCAATGACATGTCATTGGGCCGAAGGGCTGAAAGCCCAAGTGCCGCTGGTTAAGAAAAAAAAAAAAAAAAAAAAAAAAAAAAAAAAATAGGGAAATATGATTATTTGTTTCTTGTAACTTGGATCTTTGATTGTTTCAAAATTTGAGTAAACTGATAGATCGCTGATTATAGCATTAGAAAGTAGTCGTTATTCTGGAATCCCAGGGTAAGCGAGGTCGAGGGAGTCAGACTGTAGACGAATGTGAAAGGGATGAAGAAGATATGGAAAGATCTTCAGCTGATGGCACGGAACAAGAAGATAAGTTGGTTGAAGAGCTTATGCTTCATTGGGAGCTTTAGGGTGATGATGATAGATCACTTTATTATCCTGTTGAAATCTGGTGTTTCTTCTTCTTCTTCATTCCTCCTGAAAAGGACGTTGGTTGCGTTGTGTCCATTTACAGCAAAGCTGCGATATTTGCCCCTTTCGCAAGGCATTTTTTGGACCAGGTTAGCCTTCCCTCTTCGATCCCTACTCACTCAGCCAGACTGCAGTGATGCAGCTGTTTCCAAGACCACCACTTGGAGGTGGAGTAGGGTCTTGGTCAGCTCTAGTTCGCTGACCCTGACGCAAGCAGTCTAGCTATGGGTCGCTAACTGCATTCCTCACTGTTGACGCGTCTTAGGTCCCTAAATCTGGTGTTTAAGTTGTTCATATACTGTCATAAACAGCTGGTATTAAGGATACATACATTTCAAGTCGTTCAGTGTCTTTGTTCAAACTATGCTAACTGTCAGCAGAAAATTGTTTTGCTAGGGCAGTGTGACAGTGAATTTGCCTCTTCGACATAATAAGCACAGCTGGAATTAATCGGTTTAATACATATATTTTTTTAAATGAGGAAGTGTGTGTTGGGCAAAACTAACGGAGGAACATTACTACCAGTGAACCATGGAGTTAGACCAAGAAACTCACAGAAGAGAACTGGACACAGAAGTGAAAAGATGAAGATACGGAAAGAACATGAACTGATGGCACATGACAGGAGGACTTGGCATGTGTTTACTGAAGGTCTATGCTCCTTGGGGAGCCAAAGAGTATCGACTGATTGACTGAATAATCAGCAAAGGAGGAACCAATCAAAATGCTTGATAAGAGCCAATGACACAGGATTTATAACATCATCAGACCTAAAGGTCTTTTATATTTGGACATGCGCCCTAATATAACCGACTAAAAAAAAAATAATCAAAAAAATTCAGACAATGGCGAAAATAGAAGACTGCAGAAGTAGAAAAATATACAGCAAAAGACAATTCATTTTTTCACTACGCTCAGCTCCTTAATGAAATTACGCCTTGAAAAAAGTCTGTGCCAGATCCTTCCGACCTGTGCCATCACTAAAGATCTTTCCATGTCTTCTTTACTCCAATTCTCATCCACGTGTGTTTTTCTGTCTCCTTCAACCTGTCATACCCTGGAGATTCCAGAAAAAGGACTACCTTGTAATGTTATCAACAAGTTTCCTCAATAGTTGTTCTATCTATTGCCAGCATCTTCTTCTTATCTTAATAGAAAACATTTCTTCCACCTTGGATGGCCGAGCAGAATTTAAATTATTCACTTTGGTTGGCCAGTCCATTTTTGTTGAAGTTTTTGGGGCTTAAATGCTTCTACAAGATGGGGTACTCGTGCCCCCCCCACAGAAGAGAGAAAGAGAGGGAGAGAAAGATAATGGATGGCTTGAAACTATGGCACAGGATGACATCAACAACAGAACTGATAGAGAAAATACATGCTGAGATATCTGACAAGACCCGGCTGCCTACACGTTAATGCTAATCACATAGCACATACTAGCCGTAGAGGATTGAAGTGTTCAGAGACTTCACTATACTAGGTCCAACACCGAGATGTGGGGGGTGCTGCTTCCTTGCTACCTTTTCCTTTCCTAACTCAAGAGCAAAACTACCTTTACCTTCCCTAACTCAAGAGAAAAGTCAGGTACCCATTTACAGCTGGGTAGACTGGAGCGTGCTGATACCATGATTCGAGCCCGGCACCTTTGCCGTGAGTGACCAGTGCTCTAATCACTCTGTCAATCGGACGCTCTTGCCTACACCTCACAGCACAGTAAATGAAGATGATGAAAAAAATTACAGCACACTTATTCCCATAAGCAACCTGAGTAGCACTACCAGCACTGAGGGGATTCTGTTACACTGTACTCTCCACCATCAAAAATGAAAATTTTGTAAAAATGTCCTACCAACTTACCTTCTCCAACAGCGAAATGGTTTCACTTTGTTGTTGGAAGGAAGCTGATGTTGATGCTGATGTGCCAAACGGTCTAGGAGCTTGGTAACCTGTCAGTCGGGAATGTACAGAACCCACTATGCCAGTACCGCCCCCTCCATCTCTGTCCCTGAACTTGGATGCACTAGAAACATAGCTGGAGTATGAAGGCTTGTCACCTCGCTGACCAGACACAATGCTGCTACTGAACACAGAAAAGCCTTTAGGCCTGGGCTGTACTTGTTGTGAGCTTTGGCTGTATTCTATTGATGTGGCACTAAACCTTCGTGCTGAATCTGACTCTGGGACAGCACCACTGTTAGTATTTGTGGTGCCAACTGTAGACTGAGATGCCTCTGCCTCACGATAACGAGAAAGAACTGAGGATGAGGAAGAAGTGGAAGTGTTGGTTCTAGAGGAATCGGCATCACTGGAGACATTACCAGCACTGAACTTAGAAGCATGGCTTGACTCTGAGGAATACTTAGAAATGTACCCTCCGCCACCCAATCTGCTATCCATTTCTCCAGAACCAGCTGGTTGCCTACCTGGCAAATTCTGGGAAATGTCAGAGGACTCCGACCGTCCAATCAGGGTGAGATTAGTTTCTGACTGACTAACAGTACTATCGTAGTCCTGGTTGTCCTCAAGGTCGGCTTCCAGATCAGATGGACTGGAGAAGATGTAGTTACAGTTACAGAAAATCATCAAAAATATTTTTGTAACACTTACTGTACTACTGAAAATTTGGAGTCTATGATTGAGAAAAAAACTACATTTCTAAATAATAACCTATTGGGAATGATTCAAACCTTATGTATAAAAAAGGTAAGGTAAAGGATCCCGTTACACGCCCATTGAGGAATATTGGGAATATAGTGTTAGGCCCATATTTTCTTGACCATCGGCACACTAAGGGTGATGTGGTCAACATCACGCTGGCCGCCTTAACCTTCCCAGAGTTGCTCTGGTACCCAATTCATGAGGCTGGGTCGACCCTGGAGTCGTTTGTGGTCTAAAAAATCCCACCTCAACTGGGGATTGAACCATGGACCACCGAGCTAGGAAGCCAGTGCGCTAACCACTGTGCTATCGCGGCTCCCATGTATAAGGAAAGTCGTAATGATTCACTCAATAATGACTCCAAAAGTAACACGAAGACGTTTATTATTGCAACAAGAAGCCGATGGCATCTGACTGGCAGTTTTCTAAGTTACCCAGATCCAATAATTCATTTATTATCGTTCAGCTCAGAGCAAAGGCCTTCAACAAACTTATGCCATCCTCCTGTCCTGTGCCATTAGCTCAAAGATCTTTCTATGTCTTCTTCATATCTCTCCAGTGCTCTTCTCCATGTGTATTCCTTCTCTCTCTACCTCTTACCCTTGGTATTCCAGAACATTGACTACTTTGTAATGCTATCAAGAGGTTTCCTCTATAAATGTCCTATCCATCACCAGTATTGTCTTCTCATCTCTTGTTCTACTGGCAATTATGATAACCAGATGGCAATATCAAAATCTGAGTAAACTAAACTATAGAAGGATAAAGATAGAAAAGATGGTTAAAAATCAACCTGGCATGCAAAGAACAATGGAAGAATAGTTTACGAACATGAACAAGGCCTAAATACTTAAAGACATAAATAATAAAAATCTTTATTTTTTTTAAACAAATTCTGACTGACCTCTTGTTTCGTCTCTGATGAGAGTAGGCAGGGTTTGAAGAATGTCTTCCCTGGAAGAAAATAAAGTTTATTGGTTTTTTTATTTTTTAAACAAACTGACTTAGGCATATTAAACAACATTAAGTGCGAAAACAGGGAACTCGGAAATGCAGCAATATTACGGGAAGAAGTGGAAGAGGCTATATGTTCGATGAAAGGAGGGAAGTCACCGGGTGTGTGGATAATATAAACAGATTTTTATTTGCCAGAAGATATCGAGGGACGCTTAGTGATAGCTTCAAAATAAACAAAAATGTGCAAGAACTAAAACCAGTCATCCAAGTAAGGTATTAAGAACTTTTGAACAGAATCTCAGAAAAATCAAGACAAAAAGAACAAGAACAACTCATGAGACAATTACATACAAAGGATAACCAGATTTCACAAAAGCCTTCGATCGAGTTGGCAGAGCTTATGGCAAGTAATGAGAAAATTCAATTTTGAACAACACATAGAATCAAAGCACTATAAACCTGACATTGATGGAGGAACATGAATAGGGATTGTTAATAAAGATAAAGGTAGTCCCACAGAAGATACTATGATAGGGGAAAGAAGTATTAGAGACGTCACCATACTAGGTCCAGCTTTTTTATGTGGGGGGATCAGGAAAATCAAGACACTTGAGATCCCGCTGCCGTAACATCAGTTTTTTGTCTTCCCTATTCTCAAGAGCAGCAGTCAGGTACCAATTTTGCAGCTATAAAGGCTAGACTGGAGCATGACGCTACAAGCACTTTTGTCAATTGAAAACATGGAAACTCCCTTTGCCGCGAAGAGGAAAGTGAAAATCCCTAATCGCTCACTTGCCATTTGGAGACCCATGGAGGATTATTGACGGGTTCTGAGATGAGATGATGAAACAAACTAGAAGCAACTGACATGTGCTCTAAACATTTTTTAGGGTCTTAGTGATAGCCAAAATAAACAGCATAAAAACAGAAATATTAAGAATTCTCAGTAAAACAAGACAGAAACAAGAACAACTCATGAGACAATTACATACAAAGGATGATCCAGAAGATTGTGTTCAGAGTGGTAAAAACAACAGAAAAAGACTAAACCTGACATTGATGGAGGAACATGAATAGGGATTGTTAATAAAGATAAAGGTAGTCCCACAGAAGATACTATGATAGGGGAAAGAAGTATTAGAGACTTCACCATACTAGGTCCAGCTTTTTTATGTGGGGTGATCAGGTCCATTCCTCGCTGCCGTTTTGTCTTCCCTATCTCAAGAGCAGAGTCAGGTACCAATTTGCAGCTGGCTAGACTGGAGCATGACGCTACTAGCATTTGAACATGGAAACTTTGCCGCAAGAGGAAAGTGCCCTAATCGCTCAGCCAATTGGACACCCATATTGTTATTACTGCAGTAAAACTTGCAAGACACAACAAAAGTTTAGGACAAAACACTAGATCTGTCAGGTTTACAATAGGACAAAACAACAGATCTGTCAGGTTTACAAGAGGACAAAACAGCAGATTGGTCAGGTTTACAATAGGACAAAACACTAGATCTGTCAAGTTTAAAATAGGACAAAACACTAGATCTGTCAGGTTTACAATAGGACAAAACAACAGATCTGTCAGGTTTACAAGAGGACAAAACAGCAGATCGGTCAGGTTTACAATAGGACAAAACACTAGATCTGTCAAGTTTAAAATAGGACAAAACACTAGATCCGTCAGGTTTACAATAGGACAAAACACTAGATCTGACAGGTTTACAATAGCACAACACTGAAAAACACTCCATTTTCAATAATACTCCATTTTAAAGTTGATATGTATAAAGAAAAGTTTTATTTCCCTCTGCACAGGTAGAAACAGTCTATCAAAATAAATAGTATACAACGAGTAAGTCACCCGGCTAAATATGGCGGGAAATAATTATGTTGTGCTTTCTGCTGCAAGGCCTGATGGTAGCACTTAATTCCCCAGTGGACATTTCATTCATTTCCATTTTGCCTTAAAAGTATGGAAGCATGGAAACTGTGGCACGAAAGCATAGAAGATTTATCTATGATGAGTAATGAGGGTTCACTGGCTATATATATATATATATATATAAATAGACACTTTTTTTTGTACTTACTTGACTTGCCTAGTATAAACAGGGAAAATTCACGACATTTTGTCATCAAAAAGCAACAGAGGCAGGAATATTTCTTAAAAAACAACCGTCGTCAACATAAGTGTATTGGGAACAAAATGCGTGTTGTTTCAACAGGTGCACAATTAAGTCTCCCGGCCAAAAACGAAAAACATTCCCTGTAAGAAGATTGCAACTCTGGTGGGGGAAAATGTTTATAATGTGACCGAGGGATAAGAATTAGGAGGTTTAATTATACCCAAGGCACAGAGAATGAAGTGAACCTCCTAGAAAACCATAATCATCAACAGCCTCCGGCTGGCAAGATTAGATGAATGAATTGACTGATTGCTGAAAGGTATTTTATGTAACTTATAAAAATACCTGTAACGGAATATAAATTAATGCAAATGTAAATATCCCCCAATAACATTTTCTATACACACAAATCCTTTAATCACCAATGATCTAGCAAAGCTGTAGCAACACACAAGAGGGTTGCAAAGAGGGAGGAAAAGTCACTGCAGCAATGAAACAACTTGATTTACATATCAACCAACATCCTTTAGTTCCATTGAGGCATATTGGGAATATGGAGTTAGGCCCATATTTTCTTGATCTTCTGTACAGTAGGAGTGATGTGGTCTGCATCACGCCGGCCGCCTTTAACCTTCCCAGAGTTGCTCTGGTATCCAATTCATGAGGCTGGTTGACTCTGGAGCCATTTGCGGTCTAAAACGTCCCACCTCAACTGGGGATCGAACCATGAACCCCCTGAGCTCGGAAGAATCACAGGCCTTCAACACATGCCAAGTCTTCCTGTCATATGCCTCAAGGTCTTTCCATGTCTGTCTCATTATTTTCATTTCTGTTATCAGTTCTTTTCTCCAAATTTGCACATTCTTTGCTAGAACTTTTGAACACATCATTGTCGAGAACCTCAAATCATCTCCAAATAAGTACCTGAAGTATTTTTAAATGCTAGTCAGATTCTGTTGGTTCAGTGGCTCTGCCCCTTGCGATTCTCAGAGATTTCATTATACAAGGTATGTGTGTTTGTTCTACCCTTCTCGTGTTACACTGGTGGTTTTTGCAGCAATTTGTTTCACATGATGAGGCTTCCAGTGCCATGCACAACCTCACAATAGTCAACTCTTATGATCTGCATGAGTAAGCAGTAATTCTTCTCCTCAGAGGCATCCAGAAAATACACGTGAAAGGAACAGCATCTGCATAACCAACAACTTAATTCACTTCACTTCATCACCATTTTCCTTTACGCTCCTTACAGAGAACAGAGCCACCACTGTAGCTGATCCCTTGCAAGATGCATGCACCAAGCACTCACACGCTCCTGCTGTGGGCTTCAGCGGCAGTTTGTTTTACATGACGAGGTTGCCAGCCCCTTGAACAACCTCATATTAGTTGCCTATGCCTGAGGGTGTAGTAGTACTATTATTTATTTGTCTCTTCAGAGATTCCCCTGGGGTTGTGGGGTTGGGGGTCCTTTATTTATAACCGGATTAACTGTTACATCAACCACAGGGAATGAACTGTTTCTAAAAACATACTACTCAAACAATGAGAACCACAACATAACTGTACTAGTGATATAGATGGTACCTCAACCTATTGTCACCAGTACGTAAGCGGAGAGTGATGACCTGGTCTCGCCTAGATTATAACCGGGTTAACTGCTACATTTCTATTCTAACTTTACATGCAGTGTTGGACTGAGTAATGTAACTTTCGAAGTGAAAACAAGAGTACGACAGGGATGCCCCTTATCAACATTATTTTTGACAGCCATAGATTGGGTGATGCACCAGACAACAGAGGGCAGTCCAAGAGGAATTAGATGGACAACGTTTTCTATACTGGAAGACTTGGAATATGCAGATGACATTGCACTACTCGCGCATCCACATTAACATATCCAAGAACAAACCGATAGACTGAATAAGAATGGCCAGCAGGTTGGCCTGAACATCAATCTAAAGAAGAAGACAGAGGTCATGACACTAAATGTGGGCAATCCTGAGCCAATAACAGTAAGGAACCAGAAGTCAGAACAGACAGACACATTTACTTACCTAGGATGCATAGTAACACCTGACGGCGGATTAAGCAAGGACATTAACAACAGAATGAATAAAGCGAGAACAGCCTTTGCTAGTCTCAACAACATTTGGAAGTCTTCCCAGTACAGCACAAACACCAAATTAAGACTGTATAGAGCTGTGTACTTTCTGTGCTTCTCTATGGTGCGGAATGCTGGAGAGTAACAGAGAAGGAAATGTCGAAGCTGTCCTCCTTCCACACAATCTGCCTAAGGAAAATTCTCCGAATCTTTTGGACGAATACCATCACCAACCAAGAATTACTTATTCGGAGTAACCAGGAGGACATGCACACCATCATAGCTGGCAGACGCTGGAGTTGGGTTGGTCACATCCTCAGAAGGGACCCTGATACCATCACAAGAACAGCTATGCTATGGACCCCCGAGGGAAAACGAAAGAGAGGCCGACCAAAATCAACTTGGCAGAGAACTGTGGAAGCCGAGATGCAAAGAATGAACCAGAGTTGGGGCACTGTACGAAGGATGGCCGCCGACCGAGCAAAGTGGAATCAATTTGTTGCTGCCCTACAAGACGCCACCAGGCGTGATGGCCACTGACTGCCTTGACAGTCTGCAGTTATGGATCAAAGAAGAAGAACTGCTACATTAACCACAGGCAATGAACTGTATCTAAAAACATACTACCCAAACAATGAGAACCACAACATAACTGTATTTGTGATATTGATGGTACCTTAACCTATTGTGACCAGTACGTAAGCGGAGAATGATGACCTGGTCTCCCCTAGATTATAACCGGGTGAACTGCTATATTAACCACAGGCAATGAACTGTATCTAAAGACATACTACTCAAACAATGAGAACCACAACATAATGCAAATCTATCTCTGTATTTGTGTTGTACAGAATATGAAACAAACAAAGCACAGCAGTAAATACTTAATCTCATGTGGCTTGAATATTATTCAAATTAATAATCTAAAGCGCTTTCCTCTTGAGGCACAGTTACTGGGCTCCTGGATTGAGACCAGGTAGCGCTACGCTCAAGTCTACCCAGCTGTAAATGGCTATTTAACTATGTTTTTGAGTTAAGAAAGGCAAGAGCAGCCAGGAAGGTAACTGGTCACCCCACTTCATTAAAAAAAAAAAAAAGCTAAGCCTAATGGTGAAGTCTCTAACACTTCACACCCCAACGACAATTTTCTGCTATGCGACTACCTTTGCCTTTTTAATTACCTAAAACATTTTGCCATGACATTTCTTCTGATGTTTTGGTTGTTTTTTTTGTTTCCATCTCTTCCTTATGTTTTTCATGTCCGGTAAACTGTCAACATCAGTCATGTCTTAGTGTGTACCAGGTAAAAGTTGAAGGTACTGTTGTTGAGAAGCGAAATGTCTTACCTCCTACTATATCTTTTGTGTATATGCATAAGTCTGCATATATATGCCCTATGTAGTTCAGGGGGATCTCTGAAGAGACAAAGAAATAATAGACAGGGCTACTGCACCCTGAGGCATGTGGTACACGGCAATTATTATGAGGTTGTGTGTGTGTGTGTGTGGGGGGGGGCAACCTCATCATATAAAACAATTTGCCATATAAACCACTGCTGTGAGCACACGTGACTTATTGGTGCAGGCTTCCAGCAATAGGACCTGCTGCTGTAGTGGCCTCATGCTCTGTAAGGAGCGCAAAGGAAAATATATATATATATATATATATAAAATCCCAGCTTTTTCTGTCAGTAACGCTAAGGGATGCAACTTTGGTTGAAAGTTAGACATTAATTGTATTGTTTCCCTTATATGTACTCTCCCGAAAATAGTAACACTTACCAAAGAAGAATGTGCAAATGACGGTGTACATGAATAGTTGTGCAAGTGTTGGTGTGCATGCGCCAATAAAATCTGTGAACGGCGTGCATGTTCAGACTTTAACACCGGATTTGAAACAAATATTTTTGTAAAATTTTCACATGTGTTTCCTCCAACAAGTTGAATGTAAGTCAAGAAAATGGACAACGAAACACCCCAAGCTTAAATCGTAAACGTCAGCAAAGATGGCGCAGTCGCCAATTAAATGTTCACAACTAACATTGTTATTTCCAAAAGTATCAGAATAATTAAAATTGCAGTTAGGTATTGATGATTTTGAATTTAATTCCCATCTTATGACAGGGTTTTTCACTAGTGTATATATATATATATATATATATATATATATATATATATATATATATATATATATATATATATATATATATATATATATATATATATATATATATATATATAAACACGCACATACACTACATATACACACACGGATACACACATGCATACACATGAAAACGATGATACAGTAATGTCTTCATTTAGAAATCAAAACAAAGTCATTAACAAACTCCACATGCTACACTCTGGTCTTGTTGTTGACAGGTAAATAGGGGTATGACTCAATGTTACAATGTAACAACATGTACAGATAAATGGGTTAAAATTGCAACACTGCTCCTCTGTGGATTAATGATGGCTGATGTCATTACTTGCTCAGGTCATCACAATGACAGGTCAGTGTGTGGTGGTGGGGGAAGACTAAATGTACAAAAGTTTTTTTTTTACCGTGTCTTTTTTTTTTCTAACCGGTTGTAGTTCCCAGGGGTCTCTGAGAAGACAAACAATAGGACTACAGTGTCCACATGCACGTTGAGGAGGTGACTAATATGAGGCTGTGTATGAGACCACTCATCTGCCCATTTACACACACACAAACTTGCCCTTGTTCATAATCCTTTGATTCTATATTTCTGTTTCCATCACTTTCATATGCCTATATTTAGGTAATTTCAACTTTCTGCTTCACAGTGTTAAATTATAAATTATCTCGGTGATTAGACACCTCATAAACATATCTTACTATACCAGTTTCATCATCATCATTCTTTGGCTCCCCAAGGAGCATAAGCCTTCAACAAACTTATGCCAAGTCTTCTTGTCCTGTGCCATCAGCTCAAAGTCTTTCCTCGTCCTTTTCATGTCTGTCTCCAGTTCTCTTCTCCATGTTTTCCTTGGTCTCTCTCTCTCTCTCTCTCTCTAAGATGACTTGTCCTTATTTTTTGTTTGTTTTCTTATGGCTTAAAATTTTGACAGGATGGGGGGGGAGACTATGCCGACATACTGGTCACAAAGCACCAATGAAACTTCCAATGAAGGTAAAGTAAATGTAAAAGTAGTTCTATAACAGACACTGTCCTAGGGGAGTAATGTGTTACAGACTGCACTATACAAGATCTAAGCTTTATGAGGTGGGATGACCAGTTGCCTTCTGCTGTTAAGGACAAGAGTGGAGGAAGAAAGTAAAGTAAGTGACAAAACTAATGAAGATGTCTTTGGTTCAAACGAATACCTTTAAAAAAGTAAACATTACCCTTTGTGTTGTACACTGAAAGGTAACACACACAACAAACAACCTTGGACTTTGTACCGCAGAACCCAAAACTTTTCTCTTCCCAGATCTCTACTTATTCAATGTTAGTTTAACTGCTCCTATTTTTCACACCCAATTGGCAAGACAGTTAAGAGTGCTAGCCTGTCGTGACAGCACACCGGGTTCAAGGTTTGAAACCTGGCATCATCACGCTCCAGTCTACCCACTCTAAAGGGGTACCAGTCTCACTCTTGAGTTGAGGAAAGCAAAGGCAGCAAGGAAGGGAACTGGTCACCCCACCACAAAAAAAAACTTGACCTAGAATAGTGAAGTCTCTAACACTTCGCTCTCCTGTGGTAGTATCAGCTACAGAACCACCTCTACATGTGTTATTTTTCCCACAACACATTATTTCCTCAGCTTAACAAGTATAAAACACTAACAGTAAAGTACACACAGGTGAGAAAGTTAAGCAGACGGATGTTAATATCACAGGCAGACTCCTGAACTTGCCCAGATGACATCACACCACAGGAATGCACTCCAGCTATTTCTAAATTTGCCTCTTTTTAAATACCCACCCTGGTGTTTTGTATCAATTCAGTTACTTTGTTAAATCGATTCTGTTACTTTTTTGTTCTGACAACGTATTAGAAGGGGAAGAGCAGGCTTCAGGCTTCAAGCATGAGGGAATAATAATAATGGGATGAAAATTTTGTAAAGTTAGCAGTTAGTGAAATGAAGGATGAATAAAAACATTTGAAAGTTACAAAACGTATTACTACAACCAGTACATAAGTTTGTTTTAAGTGTAGGCAATGGACATAACTCTCTCTTTCAACACCCAATCTTTTTTTTTTGCACTAATCCTCTTCCCCTACCTTCCTCTACTCATCTCTCTCTATAACTCTCTCTTTCAACTCCTGTTATGCTCCTTATGGAGCATGCAGCCACCACTGCAGCTTGAAGGAATCAAGCTGCAAAGCACATGCTCCTGCATCATGGCTTCTGTAGCAAGTTATTTTATGTGACACGGTTGCCAGCTCCACGTACATCACACAAGTCACCATTTAGTGTTCATATTGTTTAATGAAAAACATGAAATTTTCATATGTTGCATCACCACTTATTTAGTCACATTTCTTATAAGTTATTACATGGACGTCTTCATTTAACTTTTTTTGCATTCTGTGCATTTTTCTGCTGCTTCTTAATTTTCCTATTAGCTGATGTATTATTTTTCTGTTTTCTTTATTTTTTTTTGGATTCTTTCTGCGTGTTCAAATTTTCATTTAACCTATACTTGGTATTCATTATTGTAACACTCTAAATGTTTGCTTTCTTTGGCATAGGATTTTAGTAGATCTATGTCTATTTACATACTGACAGTGTAAATGAACAAGCAATTAGAAGAAAGAATTGAGGCCCTTGAGATGTGGACATATAGAAGAATGGAGCACGTCTCATAGAAAGAGAAGAAAACAAATAAAGAGATCCTAGAAAACCTAGGAATGTAAAGAGAATTAATGAAGGAGATCAAAATTAGACAGCTAAAATATTTTGGTCATGTAAAAAGACATGACCTTACTGAAGACCACAATAGAAGGCAGAGTTGAAGGCAGACGTGCAAGGGGAAGACAGGGCTGTAAGTGAGAAGATAACATCAAGAGATGAACAGGAAAGAGTCTATCAGAGTGCACCATCAAGACAAGAAACATAAGACGGAGATCCATTGCAGCTGACCTTCGATGTGAAGTTGGCAATTGATGATGACGATGATGTCTATTCTGATGTGTCTCACTTTTCTGTATATTTTCTTTAATTTTAACATTACTTTTCCTCTCTCTGGCATGTTAACACTATACGGTATGCACTCTGCCTAGTTTTTATGCTGGAAAGTATTTGTGCTGACCAAATATGAAGGAAAGAATATTCAGTGAACACGACAATGCACATACATAAATATTTAAGCAAAGGAAAACAAAACATGTATAAACACATCTAGCAACAGATACCTACATAGACAAAAGTTTGCGAACCTCTTGAGTGTCGCGAATCAAAATACCTGTCAGAAGACAATGCGGCTGAACTTACTGACAAACTGATGACTATCTATGCAGACAGCTAAAGCGAAAAGCATACAAGAATGTCATTCAAGCATGGAATAATGCAAAAAAGTATGAACCATTATACAGCAATCAGTCTATTATCGGGGTTATCAAGGTATACAATCAGTTCCACTCTGAATAACCAGAAAGACACATGAATAAAGAGAGGAGTATTTGCTGGAGGTGATACAGATGCAAGACAGATGTCTGGGGAATAGGATTCTGAATCAGACAACACAAAACAACAATAAAAACAAAACTTGTTTTATAAAAAGATAAAGGTTATCAAAACTTAAAAGCTGGGGAACCGAGCCCAGGGGGTCTTTGAGGAGACAAAGAAAGAACAAAACAACTGCTTCTTCTGGCAATTAATATGGAGTTATGCAGGAGGCTAGCAACCTCATCATGTATAAAACAAATTGCTATAAAAACTACCAGTGACAGAGCACAAGAATGATTAGGTGCAGGCCTCCTGTAAAAGCACTACCTCCAGTGGTGGTGCCATACTCCATTAAGGAGCAAAAAAGGGGAATGAGGAAGTTGATGGATCCTGGGAGGACAACATTAGACAATCTCTAAAGGGCCGAGGACTAGATTGGAACCAGGCCAGGAGGAAGACAGCCGATAGGATAGTATGGCACTCTTTCTGACAAATCTCTACACCCCAGGGTAGAAGAGAAACAACTAAGTCTAAGTAAGTAATTATTTATTAAAACTACACAAAGAACAAGCAACTAGAAGGAAAAAACATGTTTCCATAAAACAGGCCTAGAAAAAGTAGTCATAAAAACAGAACTGATGAAAGATATTAAAATTAGACAAATAAAATATTTTGGACATAAAGAGACATAATTATTGATTGAAAATCATAACAGAAAAAAAAGATGAAGAGAAACAGCCAGTTTAATTAAAGGGAAATTAACACTAAAGAAGTGGACAATTAAACTTTGTCACATTAAAAGGTCATTGGAAGTTTCAATGGCATTCTTTTGGTGTCACATTATGATCAATGGTAGATAGAGGCATTCATTACAAGAAGTGAAAGTAAGAAGAGGTGCAGATGTGGGAAGCGATCACCACTTAGTAGCAGCAAGACTGAAGGTGAAACTCAGAATTGCTGGACCAGTTGTAACTAAACGAAGAAGGTATGACACCATCAAACTGAAGGATCCCCTTACCAGAAAAATTGTAGTGGTTGATATAAAGAGACGATATCAAATTGCCAATAGCTAGGAAAAGACAGCGACTGATGATGTTGACCAGAAATTCAACACCATTTCAACTATATATAAGGAAAGGAAGAGACAAGATTAGATAACTCTAGAAACATTAAACACCATGGCAATGAGAAAAGAAGTGAAAAGAAAGAAAATAGAAGCAAAGTCCCTCAGGTTAAAAGAAATATATAGTGAGCAGTACAGTCAGCTGGACAAGGAAGTAAAATGTCAAACCCGATGCAACAAAAGGAAATTCCTAGATGATCTTGCAAGACAGGCAGAAAAGGCAGCACCGAGAAATGAACAAAGTACAGTGTAAAAAATAACTAAAACCATCAGTGGAAAACGGGGTGCGAACAATATTACGATAGTAAGAGACAAGCAAAGAAATCTCATCACCAAAGCACAGGGCAGGAAACAAGATGGGCAGAGCACTTCAGAGAAACACTGAATAAGGAACCACCAGAGACGCAGGTGAATGTTCTTGAGGCTGAAAATGATGTAAATGTAAATACAGACATTCCGTCAAGAGAAGAAATCATCACGGCTATCATGGAGCCGCGCTAGCGTAGTGGTTACCACACCGCTCTGGCGACCGGGTGATCCAGGATCAAACCCGGCCGACGGCATTTAAGGATTTTTCGTCGACCGGGATTTGGACTGGATTAACTCGAGACCTGGCGAAGACATTTGAAGGAGTGTCGTCGACCAGGGACTCGCGGCTCCTGAGCCGACCCAGCTCTAATGGGTACCTCCGAAATCGGCGAGTATCTGCCTGAATGGCGAGGGACACCTGTCTCTGTACAAGAAATAAAGGGATACTCACGTAAAATCAATGTCAGGTTATACATTAATAATAACCTGAGATTTCGCCTCGAGTATTAGCGGGCATACGAAAAAAAAAAAAAAAATCACGGCTATCAAAAGGTTAACGAATGGAAAAGCTCCTGGTCAATACAATTTAAATGCTGAGTTATTTAAGACAGACCCTGAACTAGCAGTAGAACTATTAGAACCACTATTTGTACAAGTCTGGAAAACAGAGACAATACCAATGAAGTGGAATAAAGAAATAATTGTCAAATTGCCCAAGAATGGTAACCTTGCAGACTGCAACAACTGGAGAGGAATTACATTAACTTTGCTGATTTTGAAAAAAGCTTTTGACAGCATACACATGGACAGCCTATGGAAAATACTGAGGGCTCATGGAATTCGCAGCTGCATTGTTTTCATCATAAAAAAGCTTCTATGCTAATTTTACATGTAGTGTTCGCCAGAACAATCTAACTTTTGAGGTGAAGGCAGGAGTACAACAGGGATGCCCCTTATCAACCACTTTATTTTTGAAAGTCTCAGCCAGACAACAGAGGGCAGTCCAAGAGGAATAAGATGGACAACGTTTTCTACACTGGAAGATCTGGAATATGCAGATGACATTGCATTACTCGCACATTCACATCAACACATTCAAGAGAAAACAGATAGACTGAATAAGTATAGCCAGCAGGTGGGTCTAAACATCAATCTAAAGAAGACTCAGGTCATGACACTCAATATGGGCAATCCTGAGCCCATAACAATAAGGAACCAGAAGCTGGAACAGACACTTTTACATACCTAGGATGCATAGTAACACCAGACGGTGGAACAAGCAAAGACACCAAGAACAGAATTAATAAAGTGAGATCAGCCTTTGCTAGTCTAAACAACATCTGGAAGTCCTCTCAGTACAGCACAAACACCAAATTAAGATTATATGAGAGCTGTGTACTTTCTGTGCTTCTCTATGGTGCGGAATGCTAGAGAGTAACAGAGAAGGAAATGTCTAAATTGTCCTCTTTCTACACAATCTGCCTAAGGAAAATTCTCCAAACCTTTTGGTCGAATACCATCACCAACCAAGAACTGCTTACCCGCAGCAAACAAGAGGACACCAACCAAGAACTCAGAATATTGTTGAGAGACATGATAACCTACACTACCAGGCATGTTACTTGAAGAAGATTACCTGGGCCTAAAAAGGAGAGCTACCAACGGGCTGATCACCCGTTTGCCAGTCACTTCGATTACGGAAACAACAGCAAATGGATTGATTTGCCGTTGCCCTAAAGACGCCAATAGGCGTGATGGGAAACAATGGCAAAGAAAACCTATCTGCTGTTGCCCTAAGACGCCACTAGGCGTAATGGCCACTGACTGCTTTGACGGTCGGTGGCTAAGGACGGAAGAAGAAGAAGAAGAAAAAGGAGAGCAAACAATTGTAACAAAGAACTAACCAGGCATATTTAAAATGTACATTTTGCAAATGATCTTGCCTCTATCCCATAATCGAAAACAAGAGCCAAGACAAAATAATAAAACAGGATGTGGCTGAACGTTTATTATTTTGTATCAGCTACTGAAATAAAACTATCCTTACCTCATGAGCTGTCTGATGGTGATGGCCAGGTGCTGGTCCCTCATTGTACGTTGTATTCTTTTTGGTGTCATGGACAGCATTCTCGTCATCATCGTCTTCATCATCTACGGAATCACCTGTGCTCTGAAAAGTAACAAAATACAAGAGGATTTTTATAACCATGCTAACAAAATGTAATGAACAATGACAACAAACTTATTTGGTTTGGTTTGAAGGACTATCTTCATAGCACACAGACAACTCCATCAGTGCTCCGACCTCCTCCCTTAGATCACACAAGGAGGATCTCAGCACTGTGCACAAACTCCATAGCAACTCCAATGTGTGTATTTAGGAATCACACATTCTATAAATATTTTTTTTCTTTGGTGGGTAGGTTTTTAATTTTGCCAGGGTACCTTATGGCGTACCCTTAATAAACCCATTTGCTACCTTGTAGCTTCCCCAAAGGAGTATAAGTTTTCAACAAACTCGTGTTAGGTTCTCCTGTCCTACGTCATCAGCTCAAAGTCTTCCTCAACAGTTTCATTTCTGTCTCCAGTTCTCTTCTCCATGCCTTTTTCAGTCTCTCTCTATCTCTCTTACACTGGGGATTTTAGAACAAGGATGGCCGTGTTCAACAGTTTTCCTCAGTGCATGCCCTATCCATCCCCATTGTCATCTTCCCATCTATTGTTTCACTGGCACTTGTCGTCTGTTCCAAGCTGGTGATCTTTACGTATCATTTCAATCCTTCTATTCTATGTGAGCACCCTCTGATGAAAGTCTGTCTGGTTGTTGTTTTTGTACTCAATAGGACTTACTTGACATTTGAGTTGAAGATTCTCTTTTGTGTTGGACTTAATTTCTTTTGATCTCCATATATTTCCCAACACATTGAAAGTTTCTATGGAATTTTGATAGGAAATGCTCTATATTATTTTTTTCTAGACACTCTGCACAGTAAGGTTATTATATTCTAAAATAAACAGTTTATAACAAGAACTAAAATCAATATATAAGGATCAATGATGGTGTGAGGAAAAGGGGTAGTCTGATGGGGTGCTTGTATGGCTGATAACTGGTGGATTTGATGTAATCTCGGACAAATACTGGGCTTTCTCACCCCTTTTCACCTTGTTAACAACAAGGCAGTTATGAGAGACTTCATTTTAGTTAGTTCTATTTATTTATTTTTTTTAATTTTTATTGTTTGTTTGTTTCTTGGAAAGGGGAGGTCACACACAAAAATATTCACACAAATTTGGTTCTGATTTAATCTATTTGGACTGAGTAGAGGGGGGAAGAAGGTACTATATTTGGGTATTGGAAACCTGAATTTATTTTCTTGAATTAGTACACCATAATTATGTCATAATTATAACCCATCAAGGGTTAACGAGATACTTTCTAAAAAAAAAAAATTGTTGGAATTTTGTATTCTTTATTTGATATAGTGTTGTTGAAATTTTTTTTTTGGCTTACAGTTTCTATAGGATGGGGTAGTTACCTTAAATGACTTCTTGGTAGGTCAAGAAGTCGAGAAGCCTATCAGTCAGGAAAGGGAAGATAGCAGAGGTCATATTCACGGTTTCCAACCAAAGAATCCCTACTGTCATTGAGGAACCTGTTAAAAGTCTTGGCAGGGTGTACGATGCCTCATTAAAAGACTCAAAGGCAGTGCAACAGACAATAGAAATGGCAGACAGAGGGCTACAGATCATAGACCAAAGCAGACTCCTGGGGAAGTTCAAACTGTGGTGCCTCCAGTTCATGTTGATACCAAAGTTGCTGTGGCCACTGCTTATATATGAAATAAGCACAAGTACAGTGGAAGCCATAGAGCAGAAGGTCAACAAGTTCATGAGAAAATGGCTAGGAGTACCACCAGGTCTGTCAGATGTAGCACTGTACTGCAAAAAGTCAAAACTTCTGCTTCCTTTCAAGTCAGTTGTTGAAGAGTACAAAGTTGGAAAGGCAAGGCTTGCAATGATGCTACGCGAGTCAGCTGATGACGTGGTTAAGTCCATTCAGCCCACACTGAAAACGGGAAGGAAGTGGAAAGTGGAAGAAGCTGTTGATGCTGCCCAAGAGTCACTCAAACTGAGGGAGGTAATCGGATACACACAAACGAATAGACGGGGATTTGGTCATGGAGACATCCGCTGGTGGTCCAAGGCATCAAGCAGGGAGCGCAGAGACATGGTAGTTCAGGAGATACGAGAAGCTGAGAATGATAAGAGGTTGCAAAAAGCAGTGCAGCAGGTCCAACAAGGCCAATGGACTACATGGGAAGGAGCCCTGCAGAGGTCCTTGACATGGAATGATATATGGCATATGGCACCTCTTAGGCTCAGCTTCGTTGTCAGATCACTGTATGACCTGCTGCCATCGGCCACCAACCTTGTGAAATGGGGAAAGTCGGATGATGAGCAGTGCCCCCTGTGCCAGGGGAGGCAGACACTTGAACACGTGCTCTCAGCGTGTAAGGTGTCATTAGGGCAAGGGCGATACACTTGGCGCCATAACAAAGTGCTAAATGAGCTTGCTGCGACAATAGATCTGGCAAGAATGAAGGCGAATAGCAAAGTCCGGCCAGACACCGCAAACACATACTTTCTGAGGGCAGGAAAGTCAGCACACCCCAAACCGAATAAACCTGGTAGCAGTTTACCATCTCTTCTTGATTGTGCAAATGATTGGGAGATGGCGGTAGACCTACCTGGACGAGGGGCATATCCAGAGAGTATCCAAAAATCGCGGAGACGGCCGGATATAGTGCTTCATTCTGCAGCAACGCTTCAGGTCATACTGATTGAACTGACCGTGCCATTTGAATCCAGATTAGATGAGCAACATTCGTTCAAAGCGGCCAAGTATAGTGATCTGGCCGCGGATCTGAGACACGATGGGTTCACTGCAAGGGTCATGGCTGTTGAAGTGGGTGCAAGAGGGCTTGTGGCTGCATCAGTGTATGATCTATTGAAACTGTTGGGGCTGAGGGGACAGTCGAGAACAAGGGCCCTGAAGAGGCTTAGTGAAACTGCCGAAAAGGCATCAGGCTGGCTGTGGAACAACCGCAATGGGGAATGGAGATCGTAACAATAAACGCTGCGGTACAGAAAACACCAGGAATTTTTCTAAGTCCACAATACGCTGAGGTTTGTGGTGGACTAGTGAACGGGCTGCGACTCAGGGGCGACAAGCGGTGTATACTATAAGGGGTGTCAGTATCAAAAGTCCAGTGGGGAACGCGCAGTGGCGACTCGTTGACTTCGCGCTGGTGTCTCAGTGTGTGCGACGGAACGAACGGAATAATTTGTCTTCTCTTTGTTACTTTCACAATTGCCTCCACGGCTGGCGGAGTTGTGGAATTTAAAGTTGCTACCATAAGTGAAATGGGTTCATTTTTGATGCAAGACAACAGGAAGCTGAGACGCTTGGGAGTCATGACCCAAGTGGGCCCGCCCCCCTTAGAGTGTAAAGGAGTATATAGGGCCGAAACACTTGTCGGACGGGGGGACTTCTTCTGATGATCAGATTGCTTCCTGTTGTATCGCTCTGTAAAGAGTTTCCTATCATCTTGGTAGGTCAATGTGTTACTACTCTTTGCTCCCCTTTCAGCCCCGGTAACATAATGGTGGATAATTAACTGCAGTCCATTAAAACCATTAAATCCATTAAACCAAACTTACCTAAATTGCATAATGTTGTTAATACTACTGTACATACAGAACTATTGGCCACTTGTCTCTTAAATACGCTATCAAGCCTGAATCTACTTGAATGAATAAACTTTAAAAAATGTGTCCTACTTCTGTTTATTCAGTATTAATTATATCTTTCATTGCAGCCTTTATTCAAATATCATAATCTCCCTCAAATGTTATTAATAAAAAATTGTTTGAAATGAACGATAGTGGCACAAGTGTTCGTGTGGGGCTGGCAACCTCATCATGTTAAAAAATTGCTACAGAAACCACCCACGCACACAAATGCTTTGAAGCAGGCTTCCTGCAAGGGGACCATCTGCAGTGGTAGCAAAAATGTAAAAAAAAAAATTGAGGTTGAGTCACAGTTTATTGTGCAGTCGGCCATCTTGCCACAAACAAGGTTAGGGTTACGGTCAGCATTAATGGCTATGTTTCTGTTTAACCCTTACACTAAACCCCTAACTGTATTCTCCTTAAATAAACACTTAACAGCACTCTTAATTTACAACACTGCCACCAACCTTAATCCTAACCCTGTCTAAGAAAAAGTTTATGCCATCATGGCCAACCACAAAGTAAACTGTGATTCAACCAAAGAATGATATCACTATATGTAAAAATGACAGTAAAATAAAAACCAGATATAAGCCATTACCTCTGTGGAAGGTATACAGTGTACAACACCTGTGCTTCTGCGTTTCTCTCTTAATTTTCTCTTGTCTTTCGGCAACTTCCCTTTCACGTGGTTTGGTCGGCTACGCTTGTCCTTGAGTCTAGCAGCTGCCCCCCTTGTTGGAGACTCGTGATCACCAGGAAGGTGACTATGTGATGATATACCCAAGCCAGTATCACCATCCCCTACATCACCATTTTGGTGGTCTTTGACATCTCTGTCTTGATCCCCTCCATCCCCAAAAGGAAGCCTGTCAGAAAGGCCACGATGAGGCATTGATCCACGCCCACTATGGCCGCGATGGACTCGTATTCTGTTACGGCGAGCCATGGTATCCATATCATCCATATCCAGGCTTTCTTGACTAACGGAACTTGACGCCATGGCAAAACAGTTCTATCACTACTACTGTCAACTTCTAAAACTCTAACAGTCATACGAAAACCTAGCCTAAGGTTTTTGCTAGTTATTGTCTGGACTTAAAACTCTTCATCAACTTTCCATAAACACATAATATAACTACTGCAATCACAGTCAACACGCTTATTATCTATCTATCGCAAATACTGGCTTTTCTCTTATTTATACCACGAGTAGAATCGAAGAGCGCACGGAACTAAAAATTACCTATTCCAAAATAATAAAAATTAATTAGGCCTACCAGTTTGCTAGGCAGTTGTGCTATTGTAAGAAGAATATGAAGATCTGATAAAATAATAATGTCTTTCATGTGTCTGTCACTTGTTAGGAAACCATTTAACCAATCTGTCAGTCTAAATTTACACCCGCAACATATCCAAGAACACGGTACAACACGCACACACCTGCTTAATTTACCAGATCTAATACACTATCTTCGTATAATGAGGTGTACTGGTGGCCTAATTTTATTATATTCTTAGATCATAACCCCCAACGAACTTCCGGCCGATTAAGCGATCGCTCTAAAACAGACGTGAAGACAGAACATCAACATTAACTGATAAAAAGTCCGAACAATCTAGTGCCCTTTGTGCTCCTTTAATCCACTTCTGAAGTACAACAGACGACATTTTGAAATAATAAACACGACGTAGTGTCATCTCACTGAATGTGCTGCCTCGTTTTCAGTTTCTATTCATTCATGACATCATGCATTACGTCATATTTTTCTCCACAATTTCATGATAGGTATAGGTATAGGTAGGTAGGTAGGTAGGTAGGTAGATATGCAGGAAGGTAGGTTGGCAGGAATAGTTACGGAAATAAACCCCTTTATATGTCCCACCTGAGCGTGGATTTTCAGTGTGGTTAGAGCGGCTGCTTCTCGAGGCGAAATTACTCGGTTCACAACCTGGTAGCTGTGGCAGAGAGATTTATGATTAATAAATTTCAGATATCTATTCTTTATTCTACACTTGTCTTTTCCTTTAATTCCGCTCTTTTACCTTTCTTTCGTTTTTTTCTGCCTTCTTTTCGCCTGCGCCTGTTGGAACTTGGCCCTCCAATATTCAAACCTTTGTCATTTCTTCTAGTTAGCATGCACAGTTTATGGCTGTCTGCTAATCTCTTTGATTTTGAGAGTACGAGCAGACCTGGTCTCGCTCACCTGTAATTTTCTTGGCAGCGATCATAAAAATCGCTGTAATGAGATCAGTCAGTGATGGAAAGGGGAGACAATGTGTCTATCACCTCTGCCTGAATTCGTTCCTCTCCACATGTAAGCCTACCTTGCCGTGGTTGGAGAGCTTGAGCGCCCCAATGATCCCGGGAGCTATGCCGGCGGGAGTTTTACTCCTGGCAGGGTCACCCAAGCCGGACAGGTCCTGGGTGAGGGGCCAGACTAAATGGGCTGAGGAGTGGGTGGAACCCTATAGGTGTAGATGCAGAACCCACCGGCGAGTGGTACATGCTCTGGTCTGCACCAATCCACCCCCACTTCATGGGTTACATGCTTTGTTGCCTCATTCTTCACTGTTTGTCGTCTATCGGGAGTAGTTTGGGACCCCATACAGTGTAGGCGCAGTGCCCACCGGCGAGTGGACCATACTCTGGCCAGCATCAACCCAAACCCCAGGCATGGGTTAAAATCCCGGGTAGTTGAAGCTCGTAAGCCTTGGAAGGCAGTTCGTCTAGGAGAAGGAAAACTCTGATCTCAAACCACCTGCTGCCTTGCAGGTAGGCTGGGGACAGTCAAGGGCTAAGGAACGCAACCCTACAGAAACGCTTGTTGAAATCGGATGCACTGGGCTACATGCTCAACGAAACAGTGCAACGTACTTCGCCTAATGAAGATGTCACGAATACAATTTAAGCGTTGTGGTGCTCGTCCTGTGGAGTCCCGCCAGGCGGCGAGAGTGCCGGACCCCCCACCTCGAAGGGGTCCAACCAATACTACTGGTGGTCACCTTCCCTTGAATTGTGGAGTCAAGGTACAGAGGGAAAGGGCAAAAGCTATTGACCAAACACCAAGAACACTCAACATTCTGCAGTGGAATGCAGAAGGAGTTCTGAACAAAAAAGTCCCCCTAAAAAACCGCCTTTATGAGGATCAAATAGATGTGGCTTGCATCCAAGAAACGCATCTCAACAGCAACCACAGATTCTCAATAAGAGGATACCAGGCTTTCCGACTCGATCGAGAAGGACACAAAGGAGGTGTGCTATTACTTACCCGAAACTCAATACCAAGTAGCGAGGTATCTGTGAACTTCAACGACCAATCGGAAATTTTAGGGGTTGACATTAAAATAAAGGACACGAACATGCGTATCTACAATTTGTATGGCCCACCGAGCAAAGACCTGTCACTTGAAAGTATGGAAATAAAGAGCTCAAACTGCATTGTGGTCGGAGACTTCAACAGCCACTCGGAAAGATGGGGATATCTGGATACAGACAGTAGAGGAGAGGAAGTGGAGGACTGGGAGATAGACACAAATCTTCACCTTATCAACAGGCCAGATGATAAACCCAGTTTCTACTCTAGAAGATGGCACACCACTTCCACTCCAGACCTAGCTTATGCCACAGGGGACATATTTCACAAAATTGACCGACAGGTACTTGGCCAGCTAGCAGGCAGCGACCACAGACCAATAAAGCTAGTGGTTAATATGGAGTATGTTCCCCATGAAGTGAAACCATTGCCCCGATGGAATTACAAAAGAGCTGACTGGGACAGTTTTGCAGTGCTGACTGACAGCCTTTGCGAAACCATCAACACACGAAACAACAGCATGAAAAATATGGTTGAAAGCTTTAATAGAGCAATACTTCAAGCAGCTATTGAGACTATTCCGAGAGGGGCAAGAAAAAAACTATAAACCATACTGGAATGAAGATCTGCAAAAACTTGAAGATGAGGTAGCACAAGCCAGAGACAAGGCAGAAACAGAACAAACAACTAAGGCAAACATCTTGCTCAAAGCAACCACTGCAAAGTACAGAAGAACATTAAACCAAACAACACGAGACTGCTGGAAGCAAACAACAGAAAATCTCAACCTAGATAAAGAAGGGAACAAGCTGTGGAAACTAGTTAGAGCTTTGAACAACGAAGAACCTTACAAAAATCACATCACAATCAAACAAGGTGAAAATATGCTCTCGGGAAAAAAAGCTGCAAATGCACTCATGGAACACTACGCTGGTGCAAACCACATTGATGTTCCTATAGACAGAAGAAAGGCCATCATTGATGAACAAAGGAATCATGATAACAAAAAGCTTGCACCAGAAGAACACATGATGGCAAAGTTAACAATGCAAGAATTAGAAGAGGCAATGAGGGCGCTAAAGAAAAAGAAGTCACCCGGAAAAGATGGGATAACCAATGAAATGCTAACAGGCCTAGGAACAAAGGCAAAAAAGAAGCTTCTGGCCATCCTAAACTGCAGCTGGAAAAGAGGAATAGTACCACAGGCATGGAAAGATGCCATACTGATTCCAATACCTAAGAAAGACAAAGTTCAGACAGAACCAAATGGCTACAGACCTATCAGTCTACTTAGTTGTGTTGGAAAATTGATGGAGCGCATAATATATACTCGACTTATGTGGCATCTAGAAGAAAAACATCTCTTAGCCCCACAGCAAGCAGGATTCAGGAAACACAGATCCACTGAAGACCAGATCACTTATATAACTCAGAAAATTGAGGATGCTTTCCAAGAAAAAAAGCACACATGGTGGTTTGGGTGGACCTAGAAAAAGCATTTGACAAAGTGTGGAAAGATGGACTGAAAGTCAAGCTGCAAAGAAGTGAAGTGTGTGGGAGAATGTTCAAATGTATCAGCCACTATCTTGAAAAATAGAACGGCCAGGTCCAACTACAAGGACAGACCAGTAGGAAGATGGTATTGGAGCAGGGTGTTCCCCAAGGGGGAGTCCTGTCACCCACATTGTTCCTCACATATATAAATGACATATCAGAGAATATTCCAAGAAGAACCCACAATGCCTCCTTTGCAGACGACTTAGCCCTGTGGATCTCAGAGGAATATATCTCTACGGCAAGCATTCGGATGCAGCAAGCCCTAACATCACTGGAGGAGTGGGCCAAGGCATGGCTAGTAAAGATAAATGAGGAGAAAACATCATTCACAGTGTTTTCTCTCTCTAACAAACCACAGATCTCCAAATTGGTGCTAAATGGGAAAAATCTACATCTGGATGAAAACCCAAACTACCTAGGCATTACCTTTGATCGCCGCTTGACTTGGAAAACCCAGATTGAAAAAAACAGGACAAGAGCAAGGCAGAGAATGGCAATCATGAAAAAACTTGCTGGCACGGTTTGGGGAGCAGACGAGAGAGTACTAAAGAATCTATATACTGGGCGAGTGAGACCAGTCTTAGAATATGGCATTGCAGCATGGTCAACAGCCGCTAAGTCGAACTTTGACAAAATAAACAGAACCCAAAACCAAGCAATGAGAATCATAACTGGGGGCATGAAATCAACACCAATAAAAGAGTTGGAAAAGATTACTCACCTCCAGCCTATGGAGGATAGAAGAGATAGCAGAGCCCAGCAACAAGCCGAGAAATTCAGGAGGCTGATAGATCACCCAATGCACCAGAGGATAAATGGACTTGGAAGGGGAAGACTGAAGCGAAGCAACTTTGTAGAGACAGTAAAAACAAAGATGAGAGCAGACCCCATAAATGCAATATCAACAGCTACACCAATATGTACTGCACACAAGCTACCAATTTGGAAACAACAGTGCTTCCCTGAAATGATAGAAAATGTTCCTGGTATTGAGAGAAAGAACAGTCAAACTGAAACAGAAAGGAGAGTCCTAACCACAACATATATAGAGAAACATTACCCAAGCAATACCTGGATCCATGCGTACACAGATGGATCAGCAACTAATGCAACAGAAGATGGGGGTGGAGGAGTCTTCCTGAGCTTAAGCAATGGCACACAAAAAAAGATAGCAGTCGCAACAGGGAAATTTTCAACTAACTTCAGAGCAGAGGCAGAGGCCATAAAAACTGCATCAGAAATTCTAATGACAGAAAAAAGCTCAGAGAGACCAGTAGTTATCTTCTCAGATGCGCTGTCAGTGATTACAACACTGAAAAGTCAAATAAATGCTGAACTGGATGACCTAAGAGTAACACTTCACAGACTATGTCAGCAATACAAAAGAGTTGTGATACAGTGGATCCCTTCTCACTGCAACATCCCTGGAAATGAAGAGGCTGACAGATTGGCAAAGGAAGGGGGAAAACTTCCCCAGCTGGACACAAATATAACCTATGAGGAGTCCAAGAGTTTTATCAAGCGCAGATACAGGCACAAGTGGGAAGAAGAGCATCCATGCCACACAAAAAATGATCCGTATTACCAGCTCAGCAGAAGTGAACAAGTGGTAATCTTCAGACTTCGCACTGGTCATAACAGATTGAGATACCATCTGTTCAACAAATTAAAGATAGGAACTACGGATGAGTGTGACTGTGGCACTGGTAAAATGACTGCCGAACACCTGCTTCAGAGGTGCCCAACATATGAGGAGCGGAGAAGACGCATATGGCCATCACCAGTACCATTCCTGGAGAAGATCTACGGAGATATCAACAGCCTCAGGCTGACCACCGCTTTCTTTGAACTTATTCAAGTTGACATCTGAGGGTGAACGAAGAAGAAGAAGAAGAAGAATTCGTTCGTTGTAAGTTAAGTTGGCTCATTTTCTGGATTGTGTTGATAAGTATTTTAAAGATGAAAACATCAAGTTTGCCTGTCATGTGAGTTCGCTGTTTGTGTTTACCGAGTGAACAAGATGGCGGTTTTTGTGATGTGTCAACCGGACAGTGTTTCAAAACATTACAGATTTATTGAGGGCTATTGTTACTGCTCCAGGTACATTTTTGTATGTACCTGCAAGGATACTTGGAGAGGAGATGGGCACCGCCAAGCAAACCTCTTGCCCACTGAAATGTTATGATGGAAAGTCAACTCAGTAATAATTTGCCGGATCGGCCGATGCCCGGATTAACAACGATCGCGCTCTCATTGCCCCTTGAGAGTGATAAGTCAACGAATGGGGTACAAACACCTGTTTTGAAACTTCCAAGAGAAAATTTTGTTGTTGGAACTTGGAATGTACGCACGCTATATGCGTGTGGAAAAGTCAAAGAACTAACACATGAACTTGTTAGATACTCGTGGGACATCCTGGGCCTAGCAGAAGTCAGATGGACAGGATTAGGTGAATCAATAACGGATGATGGTCACAAAATTTGGTTTAGTGGAGATGAGTCTAAACATCAGCATGGAGTAGGTTTTATCGTACATAAAGATAGATTGAACTCTGTCATCAGCTGCACCCCAATAAATAGCAGGCTTATCACCATTCGTATTGCAGCACATCCAAAGAACATCTCCATCATACAGGTATATGCCCCCACTACTGACTATGAGGATGAGGCAATTGATACATTTTATGACAATCTGGACGAAGCAATTAAGAAAATTCCAAAGAAAGATCTTCTCATCGTTCTAGGTGATTGGAATGCTAAAATAGGGCCAGATGCATACGGTCACTGGGCTGGCACAGTGGGGAAATTTGGGACTGGAGAAACCAACGATCGAGGACTAAGGCTACTAGAATTTGCCAGCAACTATAAACTAACCCTTGCAAATACACTATTTCCTCATAAGTTATCAAGAAGAACAACGTGGCATGCCCCAAAAACTGAGATACATAACCAAATTGATTTTATTCTTGTATCCAAAAGATTCAAGTCCAGCATTAATAAAGCCAAGACTAGGACTTTTCCTGGCGCCGACATTGGTAGTGATCACGACATGGTATTGATGACGCTCAAGCTTAAACTCAAAAAGAACTATAATCAAAACAGATGTTCTCAGTTAAGATTCAATTTAGACAAATTGAAAGATCCAGAAATCGCAGGAATCTTTGAGGCAACTGTTGGAGGAAAATTCGTAGCTCTCAACTTTTTGGAGGATGATATCAACTCAATCACAGAGAACATGAAAGACGTGCTCATTGAATCAGCAACAGAAATACTTGGTAAAAGAAAGAAAAAAACAAACCATGGTTACAGATGAAATTCTGAAGTTATGTGATACACGGCGAGAAATGAAAAAGGTTAAGAAAGAGGTTCCTGAAGCAGCATGGCAATACAGTATGGTGAATAAAAATATTAGAAAGAAAATGAAACAGGCCAAAGAAAAATGGGTAGCTGATCAATGTGAGTCCATTAATATGGGGCTAATAAAAGGTAACAGCAAGGCAGTTTTTGACACATTAAGAAGACTATCAAAACCCCAACAGCCCAGGGTAACTGTCATAGAAGATAGCAATGGGGCTCTGCTCAATGAAAAAACAGCTGTAATGAGAAGGTGGACAGAATATTGTAAAGAATTATATAACTGTAAACTTGACACTGACTTAGGCATCTTAAACAACATTAAGTGCGAAAACAGAGAACTCGGAAATGCAGCAATACTACGGGAAGAAATGGAAGAGGCTATATGTTCGATGAAAGGAGGGAAGTCACCGGGTGTGGATAATATACCAGCAGAGCTCTTGAAATATGGAGGACCAGATATAGTAAAAATCATGACAACAATTTGCCAGAAGATATGGAGTACAAAAAAAAATGGCCAAAAGAATGGACGCAGTCATTAGTAATACCGCTTCCAAAGAAAGGAAATCTAAAAATGTGCAAGAACTACAGAACCATTAGCCTTATTAGTCATCCAAGTAAGGTGATGTTAAGGATACTTTTGAACAGAATAAAACAGAAATCAGAAGAAATCTTGTCAGAGGAACAGGCTGGCTTTAGACCAAAAAGAAGTACCTCAGAACAAATCTTCAATATTAGATTACTGATCGAAAAACATCTCCAGCATCAACATGATTTATACCATAACTTCATCGATTTCACAAAAGCCTTCGATCGAGTCTGGCATGAAGGTTTATGGCAAATAATGAGAAAATTCAATTTTGATACCAACATCATAGATATCATTGAAGCACTATACAAGGACGCAAGCAGTGCTGTTTTTGCAAGCAATGACATTGGAGAATTTTTCAAAACAACTGTAGGAGTTCGCCAGGGATGTATCCTGTCACCAGTGCTCTTTAACATTTATCTAGAACATATTATGCAGGAGGCTCTCTACGATTATAAATCAACCATATCGATTGGAGGCCGACCTCTGTGTAATCTACGTTTTGCTGATGATATTGATCTGATAGCTGGAACAGAATCAGAACTTCAAGACCTTACCTCTAGACTGGAGAAAGTAACAAGAACATATGGGATGGAAATTAATATAGAAAAAAGCAAGATATTGGTGAATAGCCATAAGAAACATGTTCCGACCAACATTACGTTAAATGGGCAAACGTTAGAAGAAGTTAACACCTTTAAATATCTCGGGTCCACTATATGTAGTGATGGAAGATCAAATAAAGAAATCAAGACAAGACTTGAGATGGCCTCAGCTGCCATGACAAGGTTGAATGTGATCTGGAAAAGTAACATCAGTTTTCCTGTGAAGATCAAATTATACAAATCACTTGTATTATCTATTCTCTTGTATGGGTGTGAGGGCTGGACACTCACTGCAGATACGGAGCGAAGGATTCAGGCTTTCGAGCATAAATGTTATAGAAGAATTTTGCGCATTTGCTATAAAGAGCACAAAACAAATGTCTATGTTAGAGAGAAGATAAACACCTATGCAGGCCATCAAGAACCACTTTTGTCAATAGTGAAACGTCGAAAGCTTGCCTGGTTTGGGCATGTAACTCGTCATGACTCCCTTTCGAAAACGATCCTCCAGGGAACAGTCGAAGGTAAACGGAGAAGAGGAAGGCAAAGAAAATCCTGAGCTGATAACATCAAAGAATGGGCAGGACACGGTTTCTCCACACTTGTACGCATTGCTGAGAATAGAGAGCAGTGGAGGACCCTGTCTGCTGATGCTTCCACCATGGCACCCCTACGACCCATGACGGGTTATGGGTTGAGATGATGATGAAGTTACAACATGCGAACCGCCATATCAAAGACTCTTGCTACAATTCTTTTACGACCAACTCTGCAGATGGCGAGAGGAGGCGATAATATATGTAAATCTGTGGTAGGTGCTAATGTATTAAGCCTGGGCTATTTCTTCATTCGAGATCTTTTGATTTCACGTGTTTCTCAAAATTTGAACGTAGAATTGAAGGTAGGTGTAAACATCTGGAATTTGAGTCTGTTTCGGGTTAGAGACGTAATATCCTCTTTGGTTTCGGAGAGATATATACTCTGGAAATCTAACTCAAATGCATTCAGTACTCCGCAGTCAAGACTAGAACCATCTAGCTTCCGATTCCTAAGATCTCTGTTAATATAGAAGTATCATTTAGTTAATCGATTGGAGATAGTTTTTAGTTCTGTGTGAGGTAAATATATTGACTAGTATTGTTGAGTGATTTAAGTGGTAAATCGCCTATTTTTATTTTCACTAGTTAAATTTTTGTGCAGAGTGATTTTCTAGAATAGAAAGTAGTTATATTTCTCTAGTTTATTGTGTTACAGTGGGATAGCAAAATAACATAATTTCTAGCTAAACTCATTCGGCTATTAATAAATTTAATTAAATTGCTAGTAACCAGTCCGAGAATATTTTAACTAACTAGTAAACGCACTGATTCATCATTGAGTATTGACGAGATACTTATGTATTTCTAATTCATGATGATTGATTCTTTTAATGACTAGAATATATTTCACGGAAGTTTAAACGATGAGACAAGCGCTAAGCTTATAGTCTCTAACTTAAGTTAATAACCGAAGTGAATATTATATTTTACGCGAGGGTAGGATAGGATGTGTATAATATTATGTTTTAGTATTCTGTATGTTTCTATTTCTTTATAGAGTATCTGGGTCAGCCCAACCTCTACCAGCGGTTTATCAATATATGAGAATAAAACACAGAAGAAACATTTTAGATCTTTAAATACGTGGAGTTACAAGTTACTAACTGTCTGGCATTGCGTTTGCATCCAGAAAGAAACAGAGTACGTATCTTTTTCACGAACTTTAAGACTAAATGAAATAACTGGGCCTATCGAGCCAGATTATATTTCTTCCCTAAATCTTATGTACTTCAGCCCCTGTGGCGAGAAAAATTACAAACTATAACTTTTTCCGAGGTTTTTTTTTGGGGGGATCAAGTTGTGGTGTGACAATCAATTGTTTATACGGAGTGAAGTACCAACCTGCCATTTCCTAAAGTACTGGAAACCTCAAGATTCTGACACTGTGAGCTTTGTGGCATCTCTTACGTGAACTGATTTTTCCTAGTGACATAAGCAGTAATCCAAATAATAATAACCAAGGGGACGCTCCCCGGAACAGTGGATTTGATTCTGTCTTTTGAGGAGCTGGGGTTCTCTTGGCGAAAAATAACGGGCGCTGCTGTATGTGTGTATGTCCCAAAGATTGTTCCAGAAAGGGAAAAATCCAGTCTGTAAGTAGCAAGGTTGTCAGTGGCCACTGTTGTATGAATAGAATGAGAGCAGGAATGAGTGACTCTTTTATTGTATAACATATTTCACCCATTTTGTATTTCTTATATGCTAGTTGTGTATTTAAATTATTTTTTCTCCTCTTAGAGTAGATTAATATATCAACTCTGTTCTTAACTGAGAGAGGGAAATCCTAGACCATAGCATAGTGAACGGTGGTTTGGTTTTAGTAAAGTAAAAGAGTGTAGAAAAGTGGTTTAGGAAATATGAATGGATTTGGATACAGACTATTTGTCTTAGTTGAAGGGAGATAAAATGAGTGAAGGAATGCTTTGAGAAAAGGGAGGAAACTCCGCATATTACGGTTGGTAGATGAAAGTGTTGAATTAGGGTTAAGCAGATTTAGTGGGTTCTCAATTATGGTTGAGAAAATTAGCATGTGATGATTTGGTAGTAAGCTTTAAAGAAGAGAGTATGGTGTTCAGTTAAATCATCAAAGGGAGATAACGTAGAATTAAGTCCCTTGCAGGTTTTAGTGAGTTGAGGAAAAAAGTACGCACGGGAAAATTGGGATGTGTGAACACACTTTAGGGGTAAACGAAGAAATGTTAGAACGGGGATTAGGCAGTTGAGATTGAGACGCGATATGCGTAGGTAGAGAAAAGGGTTTTCTGCCAGGTGTTAAAGTTGGATTTCGAACGCGCTCAGCGTAAGACTTGTGTGGGTAAACGCGCTCAGCGTAGGTGGTCAGCAAAAAATGTGCTGTGAGTTAAAGAGTGATAGAAACCGCTCAGTACATTACTTATCATAAATCGGTGTACGACTATATTTTTGTGATAGCATCTTTTCTGAGGACAAGATGGTTGAGAAAGAAAAAAGTATTTCTATAAAAACAAAACCAGGTATGTTGAACAATTTTGATCTATTACTAGCATGTGTAGCTCAGCAGACAAGGTCAGATCAAAGAGATGCATAAAGAAAAATAGAAGTAGTCTTGGCAAAGTGACAGCCCTGGCGGTAATGCCAGTTTTCTCGCAGTGAGATATACCAACCCATATCAGTAAGGAATCAGCAACTGGTACAGACAGATACCTTCACATACCTAGGAAGCATAGTAACACCAGACGGCGGGGCAGGCAAAGACATCAACATCAGAATGAATAAGGCAAGAACAGCCTTCTTTAGCCTAAACAACATCTGGAAGTCCTCCCAATACAGCACAATCACAAAATTAAGATTATATCAGAGCTGTGTGCTTTCTGTGCTTCTCTATGGTGTGGAATGCTGGAGAGTTGCAGAGAAGGAAATGTCGAAATTATCCTCTTTTCACACAACATGCCTAAGAAAAATTCACCGAATCTTTTGGCCAAATACCATCACCAACCAAGATCTGCTTATTCGTAGCAAGCAAGAGGACATGCACACCATCATAGCTGGAAGACGCTGGAGCTGGGTTGGTCATGTCCTCAGAAGAGACCCCGATGCCATCACAAGAACAGCTATGCTTTGGACCCCTGAAGGAAAACGAAAGAGAGGCCGACCAAAAACAACTTGGCGGAGGACTGTGGAGGCTGAGATGCAAAGAATGAACCAGAGTTGGGGCACTGTACGAAGGATGGCCACCGACCGAGCAAAGTGGAATCAATTTGTTGTTGCCCTACAAGACGCCACTAGGGGTGATGGCCACTGACTGCTTTGACGGTCGGTGGTTAAGGATCTAAGAAGAAGAAGAAGAAGAAGAGATATACCAAGAGATATATGGAAAAAACGAAGAAAAAACAGTCAGAGACAAGAGATTTAGCCTGAAGAATTAGACGACATTTTGATAGCTGGAACAAGCAGTAGCAAAGAAGACAAAGCAATGTATGTGAAAAATTGATACTGAGATTGTTTGAAACTGAAACTTTTATTATACAAGACTGCCAACCTTGAAGAGGAAAGTTGGACATACCATTTTTACCCATTTATCAACTTATGTTAATAAAGTTCGACATTTGATATTTTCACTGCTGTTTTTCGGGTGAATTCGATTGATCAACAGTGGGTATGAGAAAATGTAGAGTCAGTCTGAGAGAAGGAAGTTTTCGTATTTACCTTACAACATACTATCTACTGAAAGGGCAGTGGTCCGAACCTCTAATACTATCAACGGCCACAGTATATATATATATATATATATATATATATATATATATATATATATATATATATATATATATATATATATATATATATATATCTATATATATATATATATATGTGTGTGTGTGTGACTCTTTGGGGGCTATCACTTTTCTTCTAACAGGATCGTGGGCTAAACCGAGGAGGAAAGGATTACACCTATGAGTCTAATATTCTGTTAGTAATTCATTAACCTATGTGTATTTATATGTGATTGATATTCAAATTTATGGTGTTGGTAAAATTTTCTTTATGATAATAAAATTTACATAAACTTTATTCAAGCGTGTCGGTCAGCTCGTTCCAAAATATCTATATTCCATTGTTATAGTTTTCACGTCTGTGTGTCTAACTGTCGTCACTTATGTGTGTGTGTGTGTATGTGAGTGGTATATATATATTAACATATATATTCTAATAGACTGTCTGACTCCTCTAGATCTGTTGTAGAAGATAGGCTGAAAGAGAGAAGATTCTCGATTTCAGGGACAGACTCTATTAATTTCTAACATCTCACTCGTGAAATCTATTTCTATTATCATCTCTCACTGAGCTATCACCTGTTCTATTTCTATTCAGAAGGGACCAACCAATGTCTTAATTCCCCTATCAAAAATCTACGACAGTAGCCTTACGCTCCATTGTACCCAGATGTAAATAGGTGCCTGACTCTGCTCTTGAGTTAGGGAAGGCAAGGGAGTGATAGAACCGCCCACCCCCGATTCAGAAAGCAGAGTCCTAGTAAAGATAAATCTTTACTCTAGTATCTGCTATGAGACTAACTTCACTTTTTTGGGGTCCTATGCGGAGCCTCATTTAGGATCTCGGTGGAGACGTATGAAAAGAGCCACTGTACCCCTAGGAATGTCGTAGCAGGTGTGTAAGGTGAGACTGTGCAGGCGCTGACAACCTTATCATGTGTAATAAACTGATACAGAAACCATCGCTGATAAAGAACGTAACGTGCTTAGTGCAGGCTTCCTGTAATGGGCCAGCCACACTAATAACCCTACGATACACAGTGAGGAGCCGCGGTAGCGCAGTGGTTAGCGCACTGGCTTCCTAGCTCGGTGGTCCATGGTTCGATCCCCAGTTGAGGTGGGATTTTTTAGACCGCAAACGGCTCCGTGGTCGACCCAGCCTTATGAATTGGGTACCAGAACAACTCTGGGAAGGTTAAGGCGGCCGGCGTGATGCTGACCACATCACTCCTAGTGTGCCGACGGTCAAGAAAATACGGGCCATACACAGTGAGGCTTAAGCAAAGAATCTTCTTCTTCGTACACTCTCAGACGTCAACTTGAATGCTTTCAAAGAAAGCAGTAGTCAGTTTGAGGCTTTTTGAAGAGCTTTTCCACGAATGGTACTGGTGTCGGCCATATGCGCTTTCCCTGTTCCGCAGATGTTCAGCAGTCATTTTATCAGTGCCACAGTTACGCTGATCGATAGTTCCTATCTTTAGCTTGTTGAATAGATGGTACGGTATCTCAATCTGTTGTGGCCAGGGCGGAGTCTGAAGATTACCACTTGTTCTCTTCTGTTGAGCTGGTAGTATGCATCAATTTGTGTGTGACCTGGATACTCTACATCCCATTTGCTTTTGTATCTGATTCTGATAAAACTCTTTGCCACCTCGAAAGTTATGCTTGCATCAGGCTGGAGTAGATTTCCACCGTCCTCTGCCAATGTCAGTCTCTTCATTGCCAGTGATATTACCATGAGATGGGATCCATGCAGAGAATGTTAAAGATATTTATGCCTTAAAAATATTGTTTTTAAAGGATAATGTTTAGATTATAAAAAATATATATAAACTAACTGCTTATCTGCTTCATCAAGTGCGTATGAATTAGCGTAGGCGATCATGTCGCTTCACAGCGTCCTGTCCCTAATGCTGTTTATAACTGCAGCCGTTGGATCCCCTCATCATCCCCCTTCACCATTTCCCGTTTTACTCATTATGGAGCATGGGAGCACCACTGCAATGTTGTTCCCTTAAAGAAAACCAACACCAAAACATTCATGTGATCTTGCAATGATGGGTTTTGTAGTAAATTGTTCTACATGAAGAGATTTTCAGCATTATGAACAACTTCATTTTAGTTGCCTCTTAAGAGATTCCTGAGGGAGCAAAGTCCAATTGTCTTTTCTGAGAACCTCCTGGAAATACACGGAGAGTTGAATTCTTTCCATTGTGTGGATACTGTTGTTGTTGTTGTTCCGATCCCCAGGGATTCGAGATATTCACTCTTTTACCCTTGCGGCAATTTGGGCTTTTTTACAACTCCAGTTAACTTCCCCAACTCAGCGGGCGCAACTGGAGGAGGTCACACCAGACCCAATAATTGACCACGAGAAGGATGGTTCTCTGCCCTGCAAGAGTCATTGTGGAGGGGAACCCTATCGTCACCCGAGCCGGTGTCTCAGCCATCGCCGCTACCACCCTGCGCAAAGATGCCGTCCGAACAGACACACGTAGCTCTGCCCATCACTTGAACTGGGAGGGCCCGTCGCCGGGACCACAACGCAGTCTTCTGAGACAGCATTCGCCAGCGTTCGGTGTGGATACTGTGAAGTATACTATCTCGACGTGCACAACTTTCGTCATCTGTGACTGTTGTCATTCAAACAATGCACTAACTTTTCACATATGCCTGGTTAAAATGACCTCATTTTTTTTCTGATGTGCGTAATAAGCCACATTAGCATTTCTAATACATGCCTGGATACTCGTTTACACGCTTTGGCGTACAAAAGTTAATTTGAAGCCTGGGGCAAGCAGTTTATGATGCCGTTTATAAACAACACTCGCACCTAAGGTTTGCCCGGAGTGCAATGGTGCAGATTCTAAACCACATTAGAAATAACACTCGCTGCCTTAAAAAAAAATCAAATGAATACAAGCTTCGGAGAATTTCAGTCCTTAATAATTAAATATTGTATATTATTTTTAAAAAGAACACCCACACCCACATTGAGAAGAGAACTTGATGAGGAAGAAATGGAAAAAAAACTTGAGCTGATGGCACATGACAGGAAGACTTGCCATGTGTTTGTTAAAGGCCTATGCTCTTTCAGGAGCGAGAGGGTATTGATTGAATAATTATATAGCGAAATAATCATTACTATCATGATACAGCTGGAAGAAACTGGGAAGTAAATGAAGCTGTAGAAACTGTCCAAGAACTCTCCAACTAAAGAAGGTGATTGAATACACCCAGACGAATAGACAGGGATAATAAAAATAATAGTAACAGCCCTTCAGTCATAACTGACTATGGGAATGCACCCCGGAGGTGACAGACTTCACCTGCTTTTTTCCCGGTGTTCTTTTAGAAGTCTTCTTTTCTCCTCCACCTGCGGTGAGAGCGTCTTTCCGTCCAATCTAATGTGGTGCCATAGAGAGCATCGCCACTACATCCTCCCAGTTTGCTGGATTTATGAAGAGTGCCTCCATGTCTCTCGTGCACTGTCGTGAAATATTCTAATCCACATATATAAATTAAAAGGTAAATATAAAGCCTAACAAATAAATTCTAATAAAGAAAAGAGCAATGGTAAAATAACAGTGCTGTCACAATAACTGTACTCGAAATCCCCCTTGTTTTCTGCTTCGTCTGCAAATTGTAACGCTTTCACGTTGATAGTAAAAGCCTACTATATTATTACCCGCTTTCTTCAATGAAACGTGTGCTGTATTTCTTGGAAAAACATTGAGATACCAAGCTGATCAATGACCTAATTTAAATATTTCATTCATTCCATTTTATACACGGCGTAACTAAAGACAGATGGACTAAAGGATAGAGAGAAGGGAGAGGCATAAAGCCGAACTCGTGCAACACTAAACACGCGTCGCGCGATATACAATTACTACTATCACGCGTGTAAGGCCACATGCACTAACTTTTTTTTTCAGACGGACAGTGATAAATTCACTACCCTTCCCAGAGTTAGGTTTTTAAATCCTGAAAAACTCTTATTAGAAAAGATGACAATAGATGGGTTTACGTTTGAAAACATTACAGTACCCAGACAGCACATCTTCGAAACAGGAGATAAAAGAAATTGCATATTTTGAACGCAGCCACTTAGCTCTATTAAATATATATATTTGGGTTCCTTAGGGTTTGCTGACAAAGAATATGTACAACGTTACGCAAATAGTCTAGGAATTAACAAGTTATAACCAAAATAAAATAGTGGGGATGCCTGACAGCATGAAATCATTTCTGCTCATAAAATTTTTTTATAACGTGTTTGAAAAAAACCTTGCGTACGGAAATAGCCTACCATGTAAACTCCAAATTGATTGGAGCGCAACAAATATAAGACTAAACACGATTGGTCGGACTATAAATACTATCTTTGGTTGTTAGGGGAGACGTAGGAAGTTAAAATTTTTTCAAACACTTGTCGAAACGTGGCTCCATTGGCCAGACTCGCTGATATACTCACTTAGGAGCGTTAGTTCGAGACCACTAGTTCAAATAAGCTTGATAAAGCAACAGTGCGTTGAAGCCAGCTCATATTTTTGCTAAATAAAAGCCTGGAACATAAGCAGATGGGAATTTGTGCCAGTATTTGTGCCAGAATTCATTGCTAATCAACGTATCTGTGTTTGTTTCCATGAATTGTGGTAAGCTTGAAACATTCAGTATCTTTTAATGAAAATTGAATGTGAATTGTTAATTTATGCCTGTATATATGTGTAGTTCAGTAGCAAACATGATGTAAAGCCTATAATGCTCCAGCCTGAACAGAAGGGGTCGGAGGAAAGTAAAACTGCATGGAATGGCCAAACAGTACACTGACACCTAGATTATTGATTAGACAGAAATAATGCTGGAAGTGCAGAGGCGTAGTAACCATTAAGGAGGTTAATACTGGTATAAAGTATTTCAGATGAAGCTGACAGTTGGCCTAACGCTCTGAACTCAATGTTTGTGATGTATTGTGCTCAGTGTAAAAAGAGAGTATAAATTAGTTATGAAGTAGAAGGTACATCCTTCTTGTTTTCAGGGACCGTGGTCTTGATGGTATTGAGCAGCACCTGGTCAGAGCTTTGCTGAATCCAGAGTCGGACAGCATACTCCTTGGTCCATTTAGCTATCAGTGAGGTGTCTCCAGAGCCCAGGGGAGAAATCGAGCAGAGGAGTCTTTTCCTGCCGCCATCACGCAAGATAAGCTGATGTGGCCAGCTGAGCTCAAAATTATGTACCCCCATCTTAAAGTAACATTGTAACATAAACTTAAGAGGGGAAGTAAATTGTTTTAATATCAGGAACTGAGAACATCTCCAATACTAGTTCCAATAAAGACAAACTATTGAAGTCATGATGACAAATACCAACAGAGCTTGAACAAAACAAAACCAGTATTATCTCATATTACTACTACACAACTGACACACATAGGATACTTTTAATAATATATGTCACTACAATATTCATATTGATAAATTCTGTACATATAACTTGTAAGTAAAATTGATTGTGATTCCTGGTTCCCTTTGTATTTGAATCAGGACACATATTCATTCATAACAGCAATGAATACATATTGTTATTTGAAAAGTTATCAGTGACTCCTTTAAGATATCCTTTAGAGTGTTATATGTATGTGAGTGTCACAGTGTGTCAAGTGTGGTGGAATAAATTAAATTGTTTATCTGTCTGTTGTTGTTATGACTTACACTTCATCATACACATACCCTAGACATACAACGTAGTCATCACACTATTCCAGAATAATTCTGACTGAGGTATACATATGTGGCAGCAAGTAAGGTTATATATAATACACTACTCTTATTAGATATATATACCTTCACAGCTGATCTCAGTCAGTACACTAAGTCCCCTATACATATTTATAACATCCCACTTCACCACATATATTGGGGTCTCGCTCTTGGGATTTTGAATCTTTCCCTATTAAAAATATTGGGGGTAATTCACTTCAGGGAATATAAGAATTAAAAGGTATCCTTGGGTGGAATTAAATAAGGTTGAGCTCACGGTGCCTGTGTTGTCCATTAGATATATATTTAGAAATTGAATTGTTGGTTAGACATTGTATAAATTTACCTGATAGACAATGGCGGACCTGGCCAAGTTTCGATCTGCTGCTGTTCAGACTGCAAAAGAGTTAGGATTAGATGGGCAAGTTATGGTTGCCTATGTCACTACGGAATGTGACAAATTTATTGAACGCGAAGAAAGAAGATTAGAAAAAGAGGCCGAAAGAAAGTTAGAGGCTGAAAGGGAAATTAAGAAGTTACAATTTGAGGCTGAGGCTAAGAAATTGGAGGCAGAAAGAGAAGACAAAAGATTGGCTGCAGAAAGGGAAGAGAAGAAATTAGCTGCAGAAAGGGAAGCAGAAGAAAGAAGATTGGCTGCAGAAAGGGAAGAGAAGAAATTAGCTGCAGAGAGGGAAGCAGAAAAGGAGGAGAAGAGATTACAAAGGGAACATGAGTTACGACTAAGGGAGTTTGAGTTTCAGGGCCATGCTCCTGAAAATGGTGCCAGTCCCTTTGCCTCTGATGCCACTGCTAGCCAAGGAGCCTCAACCTCAGCTATGAATTTTCATTTAGATCATTTTGTTGAGAAAGACGATGATATAGAGAGCTACCTAAATAGGTATGAACTATTAGCTACCACATATGGGTTAGAGAGAGAAAGGTGGAGCTTAAAGTTATCTCAGGGACTTCGTGGGGCAGCTTATGAAGTTTTTGCAAAAATGAGCAGAGGTGATCAGGAAAATTATGACATGCTAAAGCAGGCTCTTTTGTTAAGGTATGAAAAGAATGCAGAATTCTATAGGAAAAAATTTAGGAATGCTAAACTACTGTCAGGTGAAACCTTATCACCAGTTCTCTGCACGGTTAGAGACATACTTGGAGAAATGGACTTCTCTGGGGAAAACCCAAGATCTTAAGGAAATGGTCCTTATAGAACAATTAAGAGAGTCCATGGCTCCAGACCTGAGAAAGTTTCTCATGGAACAAGGTGCAGAGAGGCTGGGTGAGTTGCTAAATGTTGCTGAAAGGTATCAAGCAGCTCAAGCAGAGGTAACAGGTAATAAAAAGAAACAAGTGGATAACTTTAGGGCACCACAGAACTTTAATAAATTTGATCCTAGGGATCAAAACAAAGGTAAGCACCAGTTTGATAGGCCACGGTATGAAAATAAAAATAAATTCCCACAATTCGATGAAAGGAAATATGATGAAAGAAAATCTTTCAACCAAGGAAAAAGGTGGTGTAAAAATTGTCAGATGGACAATCATGACACTGACCGTTGCAGAAGGAAACCTGTGTATATGGCAACCCTTCAGGTCAGGTCGACCTCAAGACAGGAGGAGGATATTATGTTAGATACCACTCCAGAAGAGATGAGGAAGGCACAGGCTGGGGATAAAACACTCAAGCCTTGTTTCAGAAAATTGTCAACTTGTCATACAACTCCAGGCAAGGGAGATTTTTACATGAAAAACAAGTTGATGTATAGGAAGACTGGAGCTAGATCCAAAGGTCATGGACAGCTGGTACTTCCTAAAAGATATAGGGCAGACTTAATAAGGAGCCTACATGTGAAACCAGATGGGGACCATGAGAAGATAGGTACCATCATTCAAAAGGTGGCTCACAATTATTATTGGCCCAAAGCAAGATGGGACATTGAGAATTTTGTAGAAAGGTGTAGCATAGCACATGAGGGAACACCCACAAGTGGGAACATTGATCAGGACCTGGACACGCCAAGGGGCAAAAGTAGGCCTGAAAATACAAAGAGAAATAGATTTGATAAAGTGGACCAAATGGAATGGGAAGCCCCTTTTCACGGACAAGCTTCACTTAACTGTTTTACAATGGCCACTATGCGGAGAGTGCAAACAGATGTCTTACCCCAGGATAAGCCGAAAATCCCTCAATCGGACTTAAACAAACTGGAGGAAGAGGATGTAGAGAGGAAATCTCTCATCAAGAATTTTAAGTGGGGAGAGAGCCCCAAAAGAAAAATTGGTAGCGGTCGTTTTGTGAATGATAATTCTGGGAGGAAAAATCATCACTATAAAGCTTCGAGTGGAAGAGACCATACCGGTGCATGGACAAATAGGTCCACACAATTAAAGGGCCATATGTAGCTTTGTTAAGAACGTGGACTGATGAAAAGGCAGAGGAAAACATTACATCTTCATACCAATATGTGAATGAGCTGACCACTCGTTTAAAAACTGGCTGGAAACTTGCCAATGAAAATTTGAAACAAGCCAGGAAGAAACATGCTGCCTATTATAACAGGAAGGCGAAAGACAGAAATTTGGCTGTGGGAGAGAAAGTACTGCTTCTTTTGCCCGGGAGTCAGAATAAGTTACAAATTGGATGGCAGGGTCCATATACAGTTTTAGAGAAGGTATCTAGAACAAATTATAAGATAGATAAGAAGGGGAAAGAAAAAATCTATCATGTGAACCTCCTGAAGAAATATTTGGAAAGAGAACATCAGGAGGAGACACACTTGTTGACCTTGTCCATCGCCATGGAGATGAAAAAGGAACCACTTTCATCATTTGAGTATCCATTACACCCCTGTGAGACAGCAGCACAGGTGAAAATCAGTACACATTTAACGAAAACTCAGAAAGAGAGAGTGCAACAGGTTCTAAATAATCATGCAGAGGTGTTAACAGACCGACCAGGGCATACAAACCTATTGGAATATGATATGAAACTGATAGACCCCACACCTGTCTGTATGAAACCATATTCGATTCCGTTTGCTAAGGAGAAAGCTTTGAAGGAAGAGATAGACTATCTATTGAAGGAGGGAATTATTTCACACAGTGAATCCTCATATAGTTCCGGTGTTGTACTCTTAAGGAAGCCCTCTGGAGAACATAGACTCTGTATAGATTACAGGAGACTGAATGCTATTACAGAAGGACAGGTGGATCCATTGCCGGATACAAATCAGCTGTTTGCCAGACTAAATAAAGCTAAATATTTCTCAAAAGTGGATTTGAGTAAAGGATACTATCAGATTCCAGTAAAGCCTGAGGTTAGACCATACCTAGCTTTTAGTACCTCAGAAGGACACTATGAGTTTAATAGATTGCCATTTGGATTGAAGAATGCGCCTAGTGTCTTCTCTAGAATGATGAGAAAATTGTTGGATGTAAACATTTAGGAGGAACGTAATGAATCCCTGAGTTGCCTCTTTGATTGAGGATATTCCGAATGTTTCATACAGGATAATAAGAAGATTATGGGATCCACTACGAAAACTCTGCTATCACCAGGTATATGTTATCTCCTCATAACGTACATTTTGAGGGAAATATAATGTTCTCTGGACATGTCATTGCGCAGACTCAGAGAAGAGAAATGGTGAATACGGGTTGCGAAGCAGCATTAAGACAAGCACTCACACTTGCGGCTGTTCAGTAACATAACCGAAATATATTATTGGTTGTAGAAGTCTGAGGCAGATTTCATGAGTAGTGCCTACTCTGAATGGACCCAACTACATAAAACCATGATAGCACCACAGCAGAGGAAAGTCAAGTTGACTTACATTTATCTATGTGTATATAGAATAAAGGACTGACATATAATGTCTGTTTTAAGAGGGGAGGTGTCGTGAAATATTCTAATCCACATATATAAATTAAAAGGTAAATATAAAGCCTAACAAATAAATTCTAATAAAGAAAAGAGCAATGGTAAAATAACAGTGCTGTCACAATAACTGTACTCGAAATCCCCTTGTTTTCTGCTTCGTCTGCAAATTGTAACGCTTTCACGTTGATAGTAAAAGCCTACTATATTATTACCCGCTTTCTTCAATGAAACGTGTGCTGTATTTCTTGGAAAAACATTGAGATACCAAGCTGATCAATGACCTAATTTAAATATTTCATTCATTCCATTTTATACACGGCGTAACTAAAGACAGATGGACTAAAGGATAGAGAGAAGGGAGAGGCATAAAGCCGAACTCGTGCAACACTAAACACGCGTCGCGCGATATACAATTACTACTATCACGCGTGTAAGGCCACATGCACTAACTTTTTTTTTCAGACGGACAGTGATAAATTCACTACCCTTCCCAGAGTTAGGTTTTTAAATCCTGAAAAAACTCTTATTAGAAAAGATGACAATAGATGGGTTTACGTTTGAAAACATTACAGTACCCAGACAGCACATCTTCGAAACAGGAGATAGAAGAAATTGCATATTTTGAACGCAGCCACTTAGCTCTATTAAATATATATATTTGGGTTCCTTAGGGTTTGCTGACAAAGAATATGTACAACGTTACGCAAATAGTCTAGGAATTAACAAGTTATAACCAAAATAAAATAGTGGGGATGCCTGACAGCATGAAATCATTTCTGCTCATAAAATTTTTTTATAACGTGTTTGAAAAAACCTTGCGTACGGAAATAGCCTACCATGTAAACTCCAAATTGATTGGAGCGCAACAAATATAAGACTAAACACGATTGGTCGGACTATAAATACTATCTTTGGTTGTTAGGGGAGACGTAGGAAGTTAAAATTTTTTCAAACACTTGTCGAAACGTGGCTCCATTGGCCAGACTCGCTGATATACTCACTTAGGAGCGTTAGTTCGAGACCACTAGTTCAAATAAGCTTGATAAAGCAACAGTGCGTTGAAGCCAGCTCATATTTTTGCTAAATAAAAGCCTGGAACATAAGCAGATGGGAATTTGTGCCAGTATTTGTGCCAGAATTCATTGCTAATCAACGTATCTGTGTTTGTTTCCATGAATTGTGGTAAGCTTGAAACATTCAGTATCTTTTAATGAAAATTGAATGTGAATTGTTAATTTATGCCTGTATATATGTGTAGTTCAGTAGCAAACATGATGTAAAGCCTATAATGCTCCAGCCTGAACAGAAGGTGTCGGAGGAAAGTAAAACTGCATGGAATGGCCAAACAGTACACTGACACCTAGATTATTGATTAGACAGAAATAATGCTGGAAGTGCAGAGGCGTAGTAACCATTAAGGAGGTTAATACTGGTATAAAGTATTTCAGATGAAGCTGACAGTTGGCCTAACGCTCTGAACTCAATGTTTGTGATGTATTGTGCTCAGTGTAAAAAGAGAGTATAAATTAGTTATGAAGTAGAAGGTACATCCTTCTTGTTTTCAGGGACCGTGGTCTTGATGGTATTGAGCAGCACCTGGTCAGAGCTTTGCTGAATCCAGAGTCGGACAGCATACTCCTTGGTCCATTTAGCTATCAGTGAGGTGTCTCCAGAGCCCAGGGGAGAAATCGAGCAGAGGAGTCTTTTCCTGCCGCCATCACGCAAGATAAGCTGATGTGGCCAGCTGAGCTCAAAATTATGTACCCCCATCTTAAAATAACATTGTAACATAAACTTAAGAGGGGAAGTAAATTGTTTTAATATCAGGAACTGAGAACATCTCCAATACTAGTTCCAATAAAGACAAACTATTGAAGTCATGATGACAAATACCAACAGAGCTTGAACAAAACAAAACCAGTATTATCTCATATTACTACTACACAACTGACACACATAGGATACTTTTAATAATATATGTCACTACAATATTCATATTGATAAATTCTGTACATATAACTTGTAAGTAAAATTGATTGTGATTCCTGGTTCCCTTTGTATTTGAATCAGGACACATATTCATTCATAACAGCAATGAATACATATTGTTATTTGAAAAGTTATCAGTGACTCCTTTAAGATATCCTTTAGAGTGTTATATGTATGTGAGTGTCACAGTGTGGTCAAGTGTGGTGGAATAAATTAAATTGTTTATCTGTCTGTTGTTGTTATGACTTACACTTCATCATACACATACCCTAGACATACAACGTAGTCATCACACTATTCCAGAATAATTCTGACTGAGGTATACATATGTGGCAGCAAGTAAGGTTATATATAATACACTACTCTTATTAGATATATATACCTTCACAGCTGATCTCAGTCAGTACACTAAGTCCCCTATACATATTTATAACATCCCACTTCACCACATGCACACATCTTTGAACCTCAGCTGCGATCGCCCAACTGTTCTTTTGCCATCAGCCAATTGTCCGAAGAAGACATCTTTCGAAATGCAACCATCTTCCATGCGGCGGACATGGCCAAGCTAGCGTAGTCTAAGCAGTTGCGATATAATTTTAGGTCGATCTCTTGTCCTCTCCGGCAGTATTCAGTTACAATTTGTTGTGAGTACTGATTACGTGAAATTTTCAGTAGTCCGGCGCATTTCTTTCTCTGCTATCAAGCAGATATTAGCTATTTTCTAATCAAATGTACACTCCCTTCGGTGATAATTCGTCATATTGCTTTAAGCTTCTCGGCTTCGCTAAGATTAGGTACAGGTAAAAAACCCAGATGGGCCGGTCAGTTTTCATATGGTGACCGAACATTGTGTTTACCTAAAGCATGCCGGGCGATAAATCATCGGCTTGCGGATAGATTACAGACACGCTCTTGACATTCGGAATGTTGTAATAAGCTTCCGGCAGAATTATTACGAAGATATTACTTGAGATAAAAGTAAGAAGTTATTTGTAATCACTGACAAGAATAGTACGGAAATCTCACTTCCATATTTGGAAGACATGACTTTTGCATTAACGCACAGAAATTTCCTAGTGGAAATATTTTGAATTACCCCATCAAAACACGCAGGTTTTGAAACGATTGGAGGGCATTCGAAACATAGGAAGAACAAAATTCCTGATTGGACCTTACATAAATCGTAACAAAGTACTGCGGGGGAGCAAAATGTAATATAACCTGACACTTTAGTTAGTTTAGAACACTGTGAAAATTCACATCGCGCCAAGAAGACAGCCAGACCTTGCCAGAGTTAAGAATAGCAGTAGATTTCATTTACCAGACCGGACCTTGTTTGAGCATCTTGAGGACTTAGAGCAAAGGAAAACTATACCATTTTAACACAGAAAACCGGAATCTGAGGAATTTGTAACACAAAGTCAAAAGTGGGAACTTATTGCTAAAACAACAACACCCCTAGACCACGTGTAAGAGGCATCGCCACGCTGCCTTAAACTATTTCTCTGAGCCAGCAGTCTGTGAGCCTAAAGATTGGCTTAAGTTGTACATTTTAAATTCTTTATTTTGCATTATTAACATGTGAACTAATATGTATATATTAATATGTGACAATTGCTAGTGGATGTCCAAGTCATTTGAGGCTGGCAACCTCAGCATATATAATGATGATTTCATGAACCACCACTGCCAGGGCTGGTGACTGCTTTATTGCGAGTTTTTTTTTTTACAGAGAACCAAAAGCAGAGGTAGTCCCAAGTTCCATATGGAGCAGGGAGTGAATGATGTGAGAAATGATGTACATAATCTATATTATTAACATTTTCAACCAGTGTAGATGTAAATGTAAACATAGATCTATTCAATTTAAATGTAATTTTTTTTTATCTCAATGGGATTAAGATTAATTCTCATCGAGGGTAAAGTTCTGAGATAGATGGGATGGTGGAATAGGAAGAGGGGGACACATAAGTATGTGTCGGAAAACGCAATACTCAAGAGGGTATTTGTTCTCTTCTTTTGTGATACTAGTTGGTGGTACCAGTTGAGGGTACTATCTCTGGAACAAGTGAGGGTATAAGTGGCCTAAAGTCGACGCTAGACGCCATCATCAGACGGGTCTTAGAGACACGGGACCAGCTTGGTAGTTACTACCTGACACTTCTTGTAACGTGCTACAACTTTCAAACTTGACCAGTGACGAGTGTGATCCAGTCATCCATCTACAAAGAACCAAACATCAGCTGGAGCAGAACAGACAAACTCATTGGCAGCTAAGTAGAAACATAAAAGCTGCCAAGTGAACTATCCAATTTTTAACTCCATAACATCATTCGATAATGAATATTGTTTGTTAAAGAATTATTCATTTTCATAACTGTTAAAACATAATTGATTATTAAATTTGTTACTTGTATAAAGACAAATCTAAATTTGATGTAATCATTTTGAATGTACTACAACCGTATGACTCAGACCATTTCTTAAATACACTTAAACAGAGCTATACAATAATAATAAGAGGAATTCGCCGAATTAACTCAGCTGGGGGCTGGAACGAGCTAACGAATTATAAGAAAACACTGTCCTTCACAAAAGTTGACCGCAGATACTAGAGTTAGCATTTGCTCAGCCTCATGCAGCATTGTTCTCTCTTTTCTGAATATCTTGTGAAAACTCCGTTGAGGCTGACGCATCAATATCCTTCTACCTACAACTCTGCCAAGAGTAATCTTGTGCGAAGGTAGACACATAGGAAGACCCACATTAGTTACTCTTGAGTTTTGGCCACTGTTGGGCCACTACTGCAGAGCTAAGGGGAGGCAACCCGTGACAGCAGTGTATACATGCTTTGAAGGCCAGGACATAGACAACACATCGACATTTGTCCCTTTTTAAACGTGGATTATGCCATGTGTTTAAAACTTTTGCCCGAGGGTGGAGCTTAGGCAACCACTAAATTCTTTTTTACTTTTGGCCCGCCCATTTCATTTCTTTTCGGTCTCCTGTAGTGGTAATGTGGGTAACTGGCCTGTGATTTTTAATCGGACAGGTTCACTCCCCTTGTTCTTTAATGTTGGCTGAAGAACTCTTTAACGCGTCCCGGACTCTCTGTCGCGGGAGGTGGCATATTTCTTCGAGTTCTTTGACCACGAGCTAAAACCTGGCACTCGGTTCCTAGGAGTAGTAGCGGCAAACCTTTCCTGGCCTTTGACACCAGGGAAAGCCAGCGCCTTTCGTGTGTCCACGGGGAGACCCGATTACGATAAGCAATGGCTCTTTTAGCACGGCTTTTCATCAACGCAACACGGGGATCTGACTATCCTGTTGAGTGTATATTTCTTTTAACCTAGGGGACTTTAGTTCTGATTTCTTTCTTTTGGTTACTTTTCTCATCCCTATGGTTTTCAATGTTGCTGATGTTATCCAATCCTGTATCTTCTTTTCCTGGAAACTGCATCTGTAAACTTATTATTCTTGCACATTAGAAATTTTTTTGCTCATACACAAGCATTTCATACGTGTGCTTAGCCGAGTTATTATGATATTACAATAGTAAATAAATTGTAATAAAACACCGTAAAAAAGATTTTGTTTAATCGACCAGGCCAGGGTACACTTACGCATGCCAAAATCTACTTTACTTTTCAATGAGGCTGCGATTTACCAAGTACAATAATTCATTGTAGCTACTTTTATACTTTATAAACCGCAAATAATACCACCATCATGCGGCACCATCAAGTCCAGAAACAGAAGAATTTGGAGATCAATTGCAGCCGACCTTCGCTGTGGAGATGGCAGCCGACGATGAAGTTATACAATAACTGTATTCTTGCGAAATAAAAGAAAGCATTTAACACACACACACACACACAATGTTTATTAACTGAAGACAAAGAATATTTGCAAATGCAAGGGAAAAGATATTACAGTATTAAGAAAAATCCAAACAAACGTGTAAAGTTTAAGTACTAGTCTTACAAACGATGTAATTACACCGATTTAATATGATCACGTTACTGCATTGCCTCAACTAAGTCCTCAAATTTCTGTACAAAAATATTAAATCTTTAAACCAACAATAAAATGTAATGAAAGAATTAGACAACAATTAAATAAACAATTATACATCAGGCGGTTCGCGTAAAATCTCTCAGTGGTCTACAGATAGACTGCGATCGACGTCCTGCCCGCCCCTGTGCTAGAAAGTGATTCATACGACTAGTATGCGTTCATATAGTCATTCACATGTGCCGTTCTGCGTAGGCGGAGTTCCTGTTTCATCAATCACCAAAGTGGGTACTGTCAGAAGAGACAAAGTTATACAACTCATCTTCAGTTGTTAACGTTTCCCACGAAGGTGTGACATTTTCACCCCTTATCACTTTAAGTTCTAAATAACGGTGTGTGCTATCAGTTCTATTTTTGTTTCTCTCTGTTGTGTTGTGTTTAGGTGTAGATTCTTTCTGTATTATAAATCCCCCCCCCCCCCCCTTTTCTTAGCCTTTTTGTCCCAGTGTCCTAAAACATTGTTCCATTAGTGCAAAATACTTTCGCAGTATTTGGTAAATTTGTTGGGTCAAATTAATTTTTTTTTTTTTTTAAATCATGTATAATGGGAATAAGGAAAGGCAAAATAAAACGAACTTTCTATTTCAGGTAATATAAACGAATAAAATTAAAATATATGGAATTTCCCAACGTACTCAATTTGATATAAAGAACGAAACGCGGGATAACATAACTTCGAAGTTTGAAGAAACTTACTTACTTACTTAGTCGTTCCCCTTCTACCGTGAGGTGTAGAGGTTTGGAAGAGAGAGCGCCAGACCATTCTATCAGCTGTTTTCTTCCTGGCCTGGTTCCATTCTAGTCCTCGGTCCTTCAAAGATTGTCTAATGTTGTCCTCCCAGCGGACTCTGGGTCGTCCTGGAGGTCTGGATCCCTGGCTCTTTGTTTCCCATGCTTGTCGTGGTAGCCGACCTTCTCCCATTCTGCAGACATGGCCAAACCATCTTAGTTGGGACTGTTCTATTTGGGTCTGCAGCGGATGGGATTTTAGGCCTTGACGGATCGTCTGGTTGCGGACCATGTCTCTTCTTGTTACTTCAACCACTTTCCTCAGATACCTCATTTCTGAGGTTTGGATCTGGCTTTTGTGGGTTGTAGTCATTGCCCACGACTCGCATCCATATGTCAAGACTGGGACATAGGTGGAGCGGTATACAGCCATCTTCGTTTTCTTACCAACCTCTTTCTTGCTGAGGAATCCACGATTTATGGCCTGAAAAAGTCTCCCAGCCGCTGCTTTTCGAGTGGCCAACTCTTCTTTGATGCCTCCCTTTCGGTCTATAATAGCTCCGAGATATTTAAAGTGGTCGACCTGCTCCAGGACCTGTTCTCCCAACTTAATCTGATTTTTTCTTTCTTCCCGTGATATCACCATGAATTTTGTTTTAGAGCTGCTTATGACCATCCCTCTCTTCTCCAGCTCTTCCTTCCAGACTTGAAGGTTGGATTGGAGATGTGCCTCTGATTTAGCAATCAGGGCAACATCATCAGCAAATGCCAGCTCCGAAATATAGACCTGTCTCATCTTCCAGTACCCCACTGAATACTTTCTTGTTCTCCCCTTACATGCCTTGATGACATCGTCCATAAGGAGTATGAAGAGGTAAGGTGATAGGATATCACCTTGTCTTACACCAGTGGTGGTCCTGAACTCTTCTGACTTATGGTTTGCTGTCCTCACATAATTTCTGCAAGACTTGTAGAAGCTCTGTATAGCATGAATCAGAGGTGCTGGAATATTCTTCCTTGCCAAACAGTCCCAAAGTTTGCTCCAGGGGACCCTGTCAAACGCCTTTTCCAGATCTATGAAACAAAGATGGATCTCACTTTTATACTCAAGGGCCTTTTCACTCAGCTGTCTGAGTGTGAAGATTAGGTCTTGAGTACTTCGGTTTGCTCGGAATCCGCACTGGACCTCATCCAATTGTGGCTCAGCTAGGCGTCGGAGTCTCTGCTCTAGGATTCTAGAGTAGATTTTACCAGGGACACTGAGAAGGGATATGCCTCTATGGTTTCCACATTGTCGATTGTCACCCTTTTTGAAAATTGGTGTTATGATGGCAATCTCCCAATCCTTTGGTATGGTCTTGTTGCACCATGCTGCCTGTAGGACCTTTAAGAGTAATAGGTCGCTTGATGCTCCCATGTACTTAACCATTTCTGGTGTTATACCATCATGCCCTGCTGCTTTGCCCATCTTGATTTTCTCTAGTGCTGCCCTCAGTTCTTCCATCTTTATGTCATCTTCACCATCATTGGTTTTCTCTTCTGTGCTAGTGGTTATCATTTCTGATGCTTCACCATGCTCACCATCCAGGAGTTCTGAGAAATATTCTTTCCATCTTTCCATTACTTCCTTCGGGGCAGTAAGCAATTTGCCTTGCTTGTCCTTTATAAATTTGAGAGGGCATTGTTTTTCTTTCCTCATGTTCTTTAGGGTCTTATAGAACAATTTCTGGTTTTCTTGTGCATGTTTTTCTAGCTTTTCTCCAAATTCTTCCCAGGACTTCTGTTTTGCTGCTAGCACTTTGTTCTTTACTTCTGTTCTGAGTGTCACATATTCTCTATATTTTTCCATTTGTCCTGTTGTGTTTTTAGCTCCTAAGTATTGTTTCCATGCCATTTTCTTCTATTTTATTTTCTCTTTGACTTCCTGTGTCCACCAAGGTGTCCTCTTTCTCTGGTTCCCAAGTCGGACTTCACCGCATGCTTCTGCAGCAGCTGTCTTTATGATATCCTTGAATTTATTCCAGAGGGTTTCCAAGTCACCAGGTCGTTCTTCTGTGTTGCTCACTGCTGTAGCAATAAGCCCCTGATATCTGGTCTTAATTTCTGGCTCTCTCAGCTTGTAGGTCCTAATGCTCATTTCTCCTGCTCGTTTACTTGGTTTCTTGCGTGATGTTGGGCAGTTCCTAGGCTGAGCAACTCTTTCAGTTGTTCGTTTGATTGTTAGCAGGTAGTGATCACTTCCAATCTCTGGCCCCCTCCAGACTCTTGCATCTCGGACATATCTGAATGAGCTTCTCCGAACAATGGCATAGTCGATCACTGACTTCTCATTCTTGGTTGGTTCACATCTAGTGTATGCATGTATGCGCTTATGGGGGAACTTTGTGTTTGTAATGATCAGATTCTGCTCACTGCAGAATCTAAGGAGTCGCTTTCCATTGTCATTGAGAGTATCTTCTCCATATCTTCCGATAACTCCACCCCATCTAGCATGGTCATTTCCAACTCTGGCATTAAAAATCTCCGAGCATAATAACTTCATCTAGGCAGTCATCCACTGTCCTTTGAAGCAGCTCGAAGAATTCCTCCTTGACCTCTGCTCTCTCATCCTCATTTGGCCCATACACTATGACCAGGTTGACTATGGTTTCTCCTTCTTTTAGTTTTACAACCATAATGCGCTCCGAGACAAAGTTCCATCCCTTGATACTATCTTTTTGATTTTGGGCCACAATGCAACCCACGCCCCCTTTAGCTCTTTCAGATATGGGTACACCACTGTAGAGCAACGTGTTGCCATCGAGATCCATGACTCCTTGTCCTTTTTTCTTCGTTTCCGTTATAGCCAGGATTTCTAGTTTTGCTTTCCTCATCTCTTCCACCAGCTCCTCTTCCTTCCCATTTATACTTCTTGTGTTCCAAGTTCCATAAGTCGTAGTCCGTAGTCCGTTCCAGTTCGTCGCCTTTAGAATCAGTCCGGTTTTCTCTCTTGTAGTTCGCGTAATCATGATTTAAAGCAAACAGGTGATTGGCCTGTTGTGCCTTTGCATGGTGGAGGGGCTGCCTCCTTACGGCCTCCATGCAGGCCGCCCTCCTCCTTTTTCATCCGGGCTTGGGACCGGCATAGGCGGAGTTAGTTTGAAGAAACGCATAGAGAAATTATTTAAAACCGCAACGGTATTTGAGAGAAGTGTAAAAGAAGCATATATATATCACCCACGAACTAATATACATTTCAAAAATATTTTCTCTCCTAAATAAAACACGGACAGAAGTTTATTCGCAAATTATTATTTTTTTATATTTGTGTCACACCATTTAATACACAGACTAAAACATGAGATTTTAATACAAGATAAACGACTAAAATAAATATTCCTGCAAGACATCAGAACAAAAGATCTTTAAGAACCAGATATGGAAGCGATATAAAAACACATCTACAGGCACACTTAACTCTTTGACTCCGGAACAACTCTCAGAGTGTTGGTCAGATTTGACACCCGTGCCAAAACAATTCTCTGAGCGTTGTTTTTAGTCTATCATCGATTAAAATTACGGCACAGGGTGGAAAATAATTGCGGCGTAAAAGAGTTAAAGCGCATTATTCCACTTGCCTTATGATATTTAATTATGTTATGCAAAGTACACAACGTAATGACACATGTTTGGAACATCACCGCTTTTGTTTTAAAATTAACAATGTTTTTGGCACATAGAAGAAAAGGAGAAACCACTCCATCAAACAAATAAACATATAAAAACTTCAAGTACTAACATAAGTTTGGTTTGGTTATTGGTCCACGCACAGGAAAACTGATGTTTGTTTTAGCATGAAGTACCCAGTTTAACCCCATGTGGGTTATAATTTGGGCATATATGGATCTTTATTCTATATAGCATATTACATTGGTTGTTTTTCTTGAGTTTAGTTCTTCCAGGATGCATTTTCTCTGCCATTTTTTTGTGGCGTTTCCTAATGGCCATAGTGTTTTACGATGTCACAAGACACTCGTCACAAATTATTTTATTCTTTTTATTAAGTTAAACAATTAATTATTTAATTATTTTTTTTACTAATAGTAACTTATAAGTAGGTAGTATAAATATTTTAAAATACATTTTAATGCCGTACACTGATCATGGTTGTTGAGACAATTATATAAGAAGGGTGTTACGACTGTTGTTTCTTTAAGAATGTGTGAAGATGTTTATCTTAAAGAGTTAATCGTGCTTTGTTGTGGAATGCATTAGTGTTTGGTCATACAGGACATGCAACTGGCAGAACAACTCAAGTCAGCGGTTAGCAGGTCCACAATATACATATAGCACATATTTATTAAATTCCTTCACAATACAAGCAATAGACGGTGTACTCTCCATAGAAAAAAAAAAGCTAGTTGCGTGATACTGTGGTTTCCGGTGCGCCTTCTGGCCCAGTATCTATGACTTTAGCACCTGTTCAACGGGAGAGTGGGCTCATCCTTAATCTGTTTATGTTCCCAGTAGTAGACTATTCGCAAGCAGCCTGGGGGTGTCACTGCTCTGCGCGGACCTTGTTTACCGAGGCGGCGTCCGAGCTCGTATGGTGAAAATATGGTTGCGTTATCTTCAAAATAGCCCTGTCTTTCCCATGGCTTTTCTGCCATCCTGCAATTTTGAGTTAGGGAGTTCTGAGCTCCAGTCTCTTTCCCAGGCATTTTATCCTGGCCTGGCACGCATACAGAGGACCCCACTTCTGGTTCTAAGTTAGCAGTTGGGGATAGGTGGGGTAGCACACTGTGCATTCCCCGTCATCCAGGGGGCGCTCCAACTATGCAGAGCTTGCACAATGCTGTGCTCTGGTTCTGGGCTCTCCCAAGGAATCCTCACGTCCTGCACAGAGCCACTTCCAGATACCTGCCAACCCTCCATTGTAGAAATCTCCTGCATGCGGCCATCCAGTCAAGAGCCAGTATTAAGTCTGGTGCCCAAGTGATCCCCCCAAGCTCAGTGTGCAATGCTGGGTTCTCATCATGCTGCAACACAGGGGGGATTGTGATGCTCAGCCATCTCTCTCAACTCTGCACCGATAAGTGACATCGGGGACTTAACTGTGCCTCAGTACTGGGAGGCCCCGTTTCCGGGTACACCACACACAGCCAATTGAGGCAACGGTCGCCGTGGGCGTCAAGCAATAGAGAATCTTCAACATCTGTCTCCTCGATAAATGTGGTCAGTCCATAAGTCAATAAGCATGCATGTTGAAATCATATATATATATCTTCGTCTTATCTATTCAGTTCTGGCCGTTCTGACTAAGAGGTGCGTGCCAATCATGGACACTGTAGTGGTGTTTGATGGTATTGTATGATGTTGATATTACTAAATGTAATTGTATGAGGCCAGCTGTGAAGGCTCCTGAGATAAAATGTAGTTGAGAATTGTCAGAAGGCCTTTCTTGCTACCACTACGACCTCACACTTAATTTTTTTTTTAATGAATGTGGCTACGTAAAGTGTCTAGGGTTATGATATGTAGTGTGGTGTAATAGGTTATAGATATACCCACATATATTTAACAAGACTAATAATATTAATAAATGTTAAAATACACTGAACTAACTCACGTGTGTAAAATTTTTTGATAAAATTATATTACATTTATTTTGTTCTGGATCAATTTTTTAGGTTGACCAGAACTTAAAAGGATTTAGAGATTATGAAAGAAATGCATGGAATATTATATCATAAATGCAATAGTGTACATATATATGTACTATACTAGTTAGTTTTATTAAAATGTTCTAGTAGTCATCTACTTGGGAGGATAGTTAATGTTTGTGCTGTTGGGGTGGCCTCATCACACCTGTCTATATTGACTACACAGTGTCCAGAAAATGGTGGGAATTTTTATGGGGTTATTAGTAACTACACAGCGTTGGTGAATGTCCAGCAGACCAGAGGCTCACTCATCTTGTAGTTGTAGCTCTGGTGCTGAAATCAGGTGGTCCCACCTCTCCGTGCTGGCGGGCAATAATGGTGGTCTCTGTCACAAGTACTGCACAGATACACTCGAGTAAAGTCACCAACTGAATAGACACTGCTTGTTGACAACAGAAACTCACAGCTCAGATTATGAATAAATAACACAGAATTGCTAGCAAAACTCAGCTGAGCTGCTGGCTATAGTATGGCGTCCCTAAACTTCTTACACTTTCTTTCATATGGAAATCACCACACTTTAAAATCTGTGTCTATCACTGAACAACTATTGAAGAATGGCCCCACTTTCGCGTCTGAGCGCTAATGATATGATTGTCTGTGGCCAATCACTGCCTAGGTTTATTTGAATTTCAAATTTCCTACCATAAAGTCATTTCAGTCATGCTTCAGTCAAGTATGGATGGTTATCTGTTAGTCTGTCCGTCTCTACTTGTGTTTCTACAAAATGTACTTGATTTTTGAACCAACCTTTCTCTCCCCTCCAAAATTTTGTCGTTAAAAGTTATTTTTAGACACAGCTACCACCCAAAAACCCTCTCCTCCATACTAAGTAAATTTGAACACCTGCGTCCCAAGGTCGTGTTTTTGTGTGCAAATCGCGACACTTTTAGATTCAATACAGTCTGTCGATGATGTGAACAACACTGTCTTTTGTCATTATCTTCAATATTATCTATCCGTTTGTAAAATTAAGACCATATTAGTTCACTGCTCAGAATAGGCCATCCGGCCAGCTAATTTTTATATTCCTAACATTAATATTAAGAAAAAAATACTTTTTAATTTTTGTAATATTTCGAACATCTGCGTTTAGCCGCTGAATTCAAATCAAGGGCTTGGTATCGCGCAAAAGCGTCCAATAAATGACTGTGGCGTAACATATCTATGGTCCCTTCTGTCGAGTTGCTTACTTTTTATGTCAACTTGGGAAACGTGACTTTTCTCCGTTTCCCCCCCAATTGCGTCTCCTTAGCCTTTCTAGTCTCACGCAATCTTTCCAGTCATATTTTTTTCCTTTTTGATCCGCCGTTCCCCTCCTGTCTAGCAAGTCAATTTTTATGGAGGATGATGACCCGCGGTCTAGGCGATCATGTACTATTCGCAGCCTACGCATTATGTTTTTATCCTTAAATGTTATCTTTGGAGGTATTTTACCGTTGTATCTCTGTCAATTTCACTACACATCTCCCCACTTGAAAACATGCCTATGGCAAGTTCCAAAACCAGCGATACACATAGGTAAAATTACTCCTCACGTCTGCCACTACTCTAATTTTGATCACAGGGGTGCCGACTGAGGAAATCTGCACCGACATTCAATTTGCCTGGGATATATTGGATACTAAACTGATAAGGTTGAAGCAACAAAGACCACCTCAGCAATCTTGCGTTTTCATGCTTAGCCTGAGACAAGAACACGAGAGGCTGATGGTCCGTCTCCACCACAAAAGTCCTACCATACAGATAGATTTGAAACTTCTTTATTGCCCAGATTAATGCTAAACATTCTTTTTCGCTTGTGGAGTATCCTTGTTCCGCCTTATTCAATTTGCGGCTTGCATAAGCGACTGGTTTAAGTTCCCCATCAGGTGAAGATGATCTTTGCAACAAAGCCCCTCCTAGTCCTACATTACTTGCATCGGTTCTTAAGACAAAGTCCTGTGTCAAATCAGGCAGTTTGAGAATAGGCTTGCTAGTGAGTTTTTCTTTTAACTCTTGGAACGCTAGTTCACATTGTGCAGTCCAAATAATTTTATCTGGAAGTCCCTTGCGAGTCAGATCAGTCAGAGGAGCACAAATAGCGTTAAAATTCTTGATGTATTTCTGATAAAATCCGCATAACGACACAAATGATCGCACGTCCTTTTTTGTTTGCGGCCTAGGTGCTCTCTGCAGTTTTTCCAAATTCTTAGGATCAGGGGTCATATTACCCTGATATACAGTGTGTCCCAAGAATTCCAACTCTTTGCATCCAATACAACATTTTGTTGGCCTAGCAGTTAAGTTCGCCTCCCGAAGTCTATCAAACAACATCTCCAGAGCTTCAATGTGTTCTTCAAATGTCTCTGTGGCGACGAGAATATCACCCATGAAATTCGTGATACATGGGTTATTCAGGGGATCCAACAATTTGCGCATCATCCTTGAAAACACACTCGGAGCATTTTTCAGTCCGAATGGTAGCATATTGAATTCATAATGTCCATCCGAAGTGCTAAAAGCCAAATAAGGTCTCACTTCAGGCTTCACTGGGATCTGGTAATAGCCTTTACTAAGATCCACCTTTGAAAAGTATTTTGCCTTGTTCAGTCTGGCAAATAACTGTTTTGTGTCTGGTAATGGATCCACTTGTCCTTCTGTGACAGCATTCAGTTTCCTGTAATCTATGCACAGTCTGTGTTCCCCAGACGGTTTCCTCAACAAAACGACACTAGAACTAAAAGATGATTCACTGTGCGAAATAATCCCCTCCTTCAACAAATACTCTATTTCTTCCTTCAATGCCTTCTCCTTCGCGAACGGAATAGAATAGGCTCTCATACAGATTGGGTTTGAGTCTACCAGTTTCATGTCATACTGTAGCAAATTTGTATGGCCTGGTTTATCTGTTAATACATCTGTATGTTCCTCCAGAACCTGTTGAACTCTCTCCCTCTGGTTTTTAGTCAGGTGCTTACTGACTTTTTACCTGTGCTGCGGTTTCACAAGGATGTAATGGGTATTCATGTGAGGTGAGTGGTTCTTTTTGCATCTGGGTTGCAATAGCTAAGGTCAATAAGGGGGTGCTTTCCTGGAGTGGTCTGTCCAGATACTTCTTTAACAGGTTTACATGATAAACTTTCTCCTTCCCCTTTTTGTCAATTTTATAGTTTGTTCTAGACACCTTCTCTAGAACCGTATATGGACCTTGCCAACCAATTTGTAATTTATTCTGGCTTCCGGGTAGTAGAAGCAGCACCTTCTCTCCGACTGCCAGTTCCCTGTCCTTTGCCTTCCTATTAAAATATGCTGCATGTTTCTTCCTGGCTTGTTTCAAATTATCATTTGCCAGTTTCCATCCAGCTTTCAAACGAGTGGTCAGTTCGTTCACGTATTGATACGATGAGGTAACAGTCTCTTCCGCCTTCTCATCTGTCCAGGTCCTTAATAAAGCTTCTAAAGGACCTTTTATTGGCCTCCCAAATAGCAGAGTTGCGGGAGCCATCCGGGTTGAACTATGTGGTACCTCCCGGTACGCAAACAATGCGGCGGGCAGGAATTGATCCCACAGATCCGGTTTTTCGTGTGCCAGCTTTCTCAGGATAGAAATGAGAGTCCCGTTGAACCTCTCTACCTGGCCGTTCCCTTGTGGATGGTACGGACTACAATGAAAGTGCCTGGCTTGAAATAGCTTAAAAACTTCTTCCGTTAGTTTCCCCTTGAACTGAGAACCATTATCCGTCAAGATTTGATGCGGGAATCCTAATCGGGTAAATATTGTAAGTAGTGCCTCTGCTACATGTTTTGAATCAATTGATGGCAGGGCTACCGCCTCTCCCCACATAGAACAAGTATCCACCAGAGTAAGGATGTAACTGTTCCTCCTCTTGGTCCGAGTGAGAGGTCCTACAATATCCACTGCAACCCTCTCAAAAGGTGTTCCCACTATGGGCATTTTCCCTAGAGTTGCAGGAGCAGTCCAGTGCTTTGGAGCTACCCTTTGACATTCTGGGCAGGATTTGACATATCTTTTTATATCCTCCGTTATCCCTGGCCAGAAGTAATGACAAGCTATACGCTGTCCTGTGGCGCTGATCCCATGTGACCACTGAAGGGAATCGCATGCCCGAGTTCCATCACTTTATCTCTATATGAAGTGGGAAGAACCAGCTGGTTATGACCATTTGTTCCAGTTCCGGCCTTCCTGTATAAAAGTTTGTTCTTCATGAAATATTCCCCCTTGCTCGGAGGTGTGTGGCATTTGGGCAATTTTTTTAAAACAGGGCTTGAGTGTCCTATCCTCAGCCTGCGCCTTCCTCATCTCCTCTGGATGAGCATTTATAGGTTCACCTTCTTCCTCCTTCTTCTGTGACCTGGTCTGCACTGTCGCCATGATCACAGGTTTCTCGGGATTCCCCAAGAAGACGTATCTACACCCCAATATCAGAGGGTAGATTGGTTCATCTATCACTGCTGCTCTGATTTCTCCTTCCATATAGCGAGTTTTCACCGTTATCCTTGCGATGGGAAGTGTCATGAGTGGTATGTCCTTAGTCGCCCCTTGTATTTCCACTGTTTCTGTGGTATACTGACTTGGGTCCACTAGGCTAGACTTCACAACTGAATCATAATCCAAACCTGTATCATAAAGGCACCTTATGGTGACCCCATTACAAATAACATCCTCACAAACTGGGGGGTGATAAGGTTCCTGTTGTCCCTTAGGATTAACCTTTAATCTTTGCGTCCCCGACTTCATTGCAGCAATGTTTGAAGGTTTCCTTCTACAAAATTCGGTGTTATGGTTATCCTTCTTGCACCATTTACACCATCTTTTTCCTTGGTTCAACGGTTTTCTTTCATTGAACTTTTGGTCATTGAACTGTGAGTTTCTGTCGCGATAGTCATTTCTTGGCCGCTCAAAGTTTGTCCTACCTTTAATTCCCTGCTCTCTATTATCAAATTTATTAAATTGCTGTGGAGCTTTAAAATTGTCTATGTGCTTCTTCTTAGCACCACTTACCTCTGCCTGGGCTGCCTGATACCTCTCAGCAACATTTAAAATTTCCCCCAACTTCTCTGCACCTTGTTCCATGAGAAATTTTCTCATGTCTGGAGCCATGGACTCTCTCAATTGCTCAATCATGATCATTTCTTTAAGATCTTGGGTCTTCCCCAGAGCCGTCCATTTCTCCAAATAGGTTTCTAGTCTAGCAGAGAATTGGTGGTATGTCTCCCCAGACAACAGTTTGGCATTTCTAAATTTCTTACGATAAAATTCACCATTCTTCTCGTACCTTAATAACAAAGCCTGCTTTAACATGTCATAATTGTCTTGGTCTTCCCTGTTCATTTTGGCAAATACTTCATAAGAAGTACCTCTCAATCCCTGTGATAGCTTTAAACTCCACCTCTCTCTCTCTAACCCATATGTAGTAGCTAATAACTCAAAACGTCCTAGGTACCCCTCTATGTCTAAATGAAACCCCATAGCGGAGTTTGAGGCTCCCAGACTGGGCGTAGCATCTGAGGCAAAAGGGCTGGCACCATTTTCAGGAGCCTGGCCTTGTAATTCCAGCTCCCTTAGTCGTAATTCGTGCTCCCTTTGCAACCTTCTATCTTCTGCCTCCCTTTCGGCCTTTTTATCTTCTGCCTCCCTTTCGGCCTTTTTATCTTCTGCCTCCCTTTGCTGTCGTTTTTCTTCTGCCTCCATCTGCAGCCTCTTAATTTCTCTATCAGCCTCAATTTGTAACCTCTTCTCTTCAGCTACCTTTCTATCTTCCCTTTCAATATATTTATCACATTCAGTCGTTACGTATTGAATTAAAATTTGACCATCCATTCCCATCTCCTTCGCGGTGAGCACAGCAGCTGATCTAAATTTTGCCAGCTCCGCCATACTTTTTAGACAATATAATAATATACAAGCTAAATCTCTAACCAGTAAATACACTAAGTACTTCTTATGACTATAGTCTAACTAATTCTAACTAACCAGTTAACTAATTAATTATTACTGGCTGTGAAGATTCACCAACTTTTATCTGCAGGGACACTTTTAATGTTAAAGGGAATTTTACAATTTATTTCCCTACTTTTATTTCTCCCACCAGGAGATCCTAATATTACTGTTGGGCTAATTATCCCTGGACAAGACCCCAATTTATGTAGTGGTGTTTGATGGTATTGTATGATGTTGATATTACTAAATGTAATTGTATGAGGCCAGCTGTGAAGGCTCCTGAGATAAAATGTAGTTGAGAATTGTCAGAAGGCCTTTCTTGCTACCACTACGACCTCACACTTAATTTTTTTTAATGAATGTGGCTACGTAAAGTGTCTAGGGTTATGATATGTAGTGTGGTGTAATAGGTTATAGATATACCCACAGATATTTAACAAGACTAATAATATTAATAAATGTTAAAATACACTGAACTAACTCACGTGTGTAAAATTTTTTGATAAAATTATATTACATTTATTTTGTTCTGGATCAATTTTTTAGGTTGACCAGAACTTAAAAGGATTTAGAGATTATGAAAGAAATGCATGGAATATTATATCATAAATGCAATAGTGTACATATATATGTACTATACTAGTTAGTTTTATTAAAATGTTCTAGTAGTCATCTACTTGGGAGGATAGTTAATGTTTGTGCTGTTGGGGTGGCCTCATCACACCTGTCTATATTGACTACACAGTGTCCAGAAAATGGTGGGAATTTTTATGGGGTTATTAGTAACTACACAGCGTTGGTGAATGTCCAGCAGACCAGAGGCTCACTCATCTTGTAGTTGTAGCTCTGGTGCTGAAATCAGGTGGTCCCACCTCTCCGTGCTGGCGGGCAATAATGGTGGTCTCTGTCACAAGTACTGCACAGATACACTCGAGTAAAGTCACCAACTGAATAGACACTGCTTGTTGACAACAGAAACTCACAGCTCAGATTATGAATAAATAACACAGAATTGCTAGCAAAACTCAGCTGAGCTGCTGGCTATAGTATGGCGTCCCTAAACTTCTTACACTTTCTTTCATATGGAAATCACCACACTTTAAAATCTGTGTCTATCACTGAACAACTATTGAAGAATGGCCCCACTTTCGCGTCTGAGCGCTAATGATATGATTGTCTGTGGCCAATCACTGCCTAGGTTTATTTGAATTTCAAATTTCCTACCATAAAGTCATTTCAGTCATGCTTCAGTCAAGTATGGATGGTTATCTGTTAGTCTGTCCGTCTCTACTTGTGTTTCTACAAAATGTACTTGATTTTTGAACCAACCTCTCTCTCCCCTCCAAAATTTTGTCGTTAAAAGTTATTTTTAGACACAGCTACCACCCAAAAACCCTCTCCTCCATACTAAGTAAATTTGAACACCTGCGTCCCAAGGTCGTGTTTTTTGTGTGCAAATCGCGACACTTTTAGATTCAATACAGTCTGTCGATGATGTGAACAACACTGTCTTTTGTCATTATCTTCAATATTATCTATCCGTTTGTAAAATTAAGACCATATTAGTTCACTGCTCAGAATAGGCCATCCGGCCAGCTAATTTTTATATTCCTAACATTAATATTAAGAAAAAAATACTTTTTAATTTTTGTAATATTTCGAACATCTGCGTTTTAGCCGCTGAATTCAAATCAAGGGCTTGGTATCGCGCAAAAGCGTCCAATAAATGACTGTGGCGTAACATATCTATGGTCCCTTCTGTCGAGTTGCTTACTTTTTATGTCAACTTGGGAAACGTGACTTTTCTCCGTTTCCCCCCCCCCCAATTGCGTCTCCTTAGCCTTTCTAGTCTCACGCAATCTTTCCAGTCATATTTTTTTCCTTTTTGATCCGCCGTTCCCCTCCTGTCTAGCAAGTCAATTTTTATGGAGGATGATGACCCGCGGTCTAGGCGATCATGTACTATTCGCAGCCTACGCATTATGTTTTTATCCTTAAATGTTATCTTTGGAGGTATTTTACCGTTGTATCTCTGTCAATTTCACTACAGACACCCAAGTAATGCGACCAACAAACGTGAATTATGTTTCTTGAATAAAAATACTTCTTTGTAAGGTGCGGAACTTCTTCATAAGTTCGGGACCATTTTAACGATCGTTGAAAACAAGTGGCGGCCTTCGAGAATATAATAATGCCACATAAAAATTACTCAATTTCTCCACAACTCCGGGAGCTCGAAAAATACGTCTTGCTTGGGCAAATGAAACATACGAAAGGCCCAGAATATTAGCCATTAGAATAAATTAGCGCTACCGCGGTACGTCATTAACAACCGGTGACGTATCAAAGTATACGGCGTTCAATACAGGTTAAAGATCGTGCAAAACATGCGTTAACACAAATAGACATATCTCCTCAAATAACAATGGCTATGTGCCTGCGTGTGGCAATATACTATGACATCTTAACTTTATTCCTTAACAGAGGGCCACATTACTTTGTGTCAGTGCGGGCGTTAAAAAGGGGGGGGGGGAGGCTTTACATTGTAGCGACACCACTGATGTAAATCAAACGAAATCAAGTCTGCTGCCCAAATTAGAATCATCAGCTCAAATGTCAAGATAGTTCTATTGTACGGCACAGCATCGTGGAAAACAATAAGAACAACACACAAGAATCTATAGACTTTAACAAAATGGTGACTGTAGAACAAAAGGTTTAAAATGATGTGACAAGATCACAAATGTAGACAGGACGGAAAGAACCACACACATACCTGTGCTACAAGAGGTGAGGACAAGACGTTGGAGCTGTGTTGGGGAAATATTGTGAAAACCAGATGATAGCATTACATGGCAGTTCTTTTTCTTTAATTTCCAAGTTAAAAGAAATAAAGATAGACACACCAAAAAAATGTAAAAGAGCATTGCTGCAGGCAGACTTAAAGAGAACAAAGAAGACATAGAAAGACTTTGAGCGGATGTCACAAGATATGACCACTTGTTGTGAACCGAATGAAGGCCTATGAGTTGAAGAACAATAATATACAGAGGTGAAAATGATAAGGAGAACGTGGAAAGAACTTGAGATGATGGCACGTGACAGGAGGACTTGGCATGTGTTTGTTGAAGGCCTATGCTCCTTTGGGAGTGGAGGGTTATGAATGAATGAATGAATGAATATATATATATATCCAATACCATAATTCTCGCCGTAAGTACGTCGGTCGGTCTGTCACATCATGCACACTGTCATTTGCGCACTTTTCTATTTTCGAGAGAGTACATTAACTATTAACCAGAGTTAAGGGGGTACAAATGTGGTTGAAAGTTAGACAATAAGTGTATTGTTTTCCTTATATGTACTCTCCCGAAAATAGAAAAGTGCGCAAATGACGGTGTGCATGAACAGTTTGATTATGGAAAGTCAAGATTTTAAAAGATGCACGAACAATTACGAGACATGTTGTCATAAAAGAAATGTTAGTTATTTAGTCAATTTACGGTCCATTAGATCATTATCACTGCTCCACATGTCATTTAGGAAGGTTACTCCATGTCTTCATATTTAATACATCCATATAATTTTCACTACAAATATCTAATGACGGTCGCCTGCAATGAAATGACCACAGTAGTGATAGTACCGTCTGTAATACATGTAACAGAAACAACACACTATTTAATAACCTGTCAATTTTGACAAATTGAGGTTTATGTTGAGGTTGCCAGCCCCTTGTACAACCTCATATCAGCTGCCTTGTCAGACATTAGGTACAGTAGGCCTATTCTTTCTGTGTCTCTTTTGAGAACTACATGGAACGCACACACAAGTATATATATATATATATATATATATATATATATATATATATATATATATATATATATATATATATATATATATATATATATATATATATATACTTGTGTGTGTGTGTAATTGTGAGTGTAAGAATATGAACACACCAAACATACAATACAACTCATCTCATCTCAACACAGATTCAGCTGAAAAAGAATAAACGTTTATGCTAAAAACATATGCTACATAAGAAAGAAACGGAAAGACGCTTCCTTGCTCGTATCAAATCATTCCCTCTTTACTTCTTCTTTGTTCCAGGACCATGAAGTTCTATATATCCAGCAGAATCTTTCTGTACTCTTATCTATTCTTGTTCGTTTCGCTCCAATTATCTTCTGACATTTTTTGTAAGGTCTGGTATTCAATGTTTCATTCGGTCTTCTTCTTCTTTCGTTCGTTTGAAATATATTGTCTATATCTGCAATGTTGTTTCTTGTATAAACTTCACTGTCTATTGTAGTTCATACAGAGGTCCGTATAAATTTGCTTCCAGTGTTGTTTCTCTGGGCCAGTGGGTTTGCCTCAATATATCATATTCGGGGCAATCTTGAAGTACGTGCTCCGCAGTCTGGGGTGCCTGTCCACATGTACACATGGCTTAATTGCCAATCTTGAATTTTGTATACATGTGGCTGCGGAGTCGGTTGTGTCCTGTTCTGAGGCGCAGACTGACAATTTGTTCTGATCTGTTCATAACTTGGTAGTCATCCTGCTTTGGTGTTGGTGGCTTTCTGATTGACTTGATCATCTTTTTCTGCTGATGGTACGTAACTGGTACATCCGGTTGCTCGTCTTTAGCCAGTCGGTCTACTCTCTCGTTTCCTGGTATTCCACAATGAGACGGTATCCAGTGCATGGCGACCCTGCACTGGTTGCACAGTTCAGAAAGTAGGGCTTGTATACCTGGCAATTTTCTGGACTGAAGTGCTTGGAGTGCTGATCTTGCATCTGTCAGGAATACCACAGGCTGTGGACCGAGATTGGTGTTCAACAGTTTCTCAGTTGCCACCTTGATTGCCTGGATTTCTGCATCATAGTTGTTACAGAATTTCCCCGTTGGTACTCTGACCGTATCCCTAGTGTTGTTTGGGTATTCTATGTACACTCCTGCTCCTCCATTCTTGACTGCATTCTGTGCTGACCCATCCGTGTATACTCGGACCCAGAGGTCCTGTGTGTATTCATCTTCCAGGAAACTGAGAGTGACTGTCCTACGTTGCACGTTGTTCTGTTCATCCCTGTCGAATATTCCTTTCACTTTTGTCTGGATGTGTATTAGTAGTCCAGGCTCTTCTCTCCAAGGGGTTTGTTCTGGCACAGACTTTAGGGGGCTGTCAACTTCAGGCAGGTCTGAGGTTGTCTACGAAATCGTTTGGCCTGGTGGATGAAGCTGCTTCTTTTCAACCACCCCATTGCTAGGTTTTGGAATCTGTCCTTCATTGGATGGCTTGGCATACAGAGGAACTTTTCTGCCTGTGTTAGCACTTTCGTGTCTCTGCGTTCTCGCAGTGCTTGTATCCTCCCCATTTTCTCCATCTCCACTATAGGCGTTGATTTTATTGCCTCCGTGATGACCCTAAGCGCCTGGTTTTGCACCTTATCTAGCTCTTGTAATGTGGTGTTTGATGCTGGACACCACGCAGCTGACCCATATTCCAGGTGTGGTCGTATGCCCTGTTGGTAAACTTTACTAAGTATTTTCCCGCTGGCTCCCCGTGTGGTTCCACTTAGTTTTCTCAGGATGGCTAACTTCCTCCTGGTCTTTGTTGCTGCCTTGTTAATGTGCTGCTTCCATGTCAGCCTATCATCGAATGTAACTCCGAGATAGGTGGATTGTTTATCTTCTCTCAGGAGCTCTTCATTTATCTTGATGACACCAGCTTTTTGTTTGGGAGAGAGGGTGAAGAGCGTAGTGCTGCACTTGTCTGTGTTGATGCTGACACACCATCTATTTGCCCACGAGGTTAAGGCATCTATAGCTCTTTGTAGCAGTTTGGTGGCCACTGTTGCATGCTCATCTGTGCACCATATTACCAGGTCATCAGCGTACATTGCCACTTTCATTCCATGTGGTAGTTCAGCAAACAGGTCATTGATGTAGACTAGGAAAAGTGTGGGGGACAGAACCCCTCCTTGAGGGACGCCATGACGCAGTAGAATTTTCTTACTCTTGAGGCCATCTAGTTGTACTCGGGCTCTTCTGTTATGCAAGTATGCTTTCACCCATTTGTACATCCTACCATTCACTCTACAGTTTCTCAGTTTCTTCAGAAGCCCTTCTTTCCAAACCTTGTCAAACGCTTTCCTTAGATCTATCCATGCTGCTAGTACCAGTTTCTTATCTTGGAACGCATCCTCAATCTCTTGGGAAAGGTAAGTTGCCTGATCTTCGGTAGAGTAATTCTGCCTAAAGCCCGCCTGCTGTGGTACAAGAAGGTTTTCACTTTCAAGGTACCACTGTAGCCTGAGGTTGATGATACGTTCCATAGTTTTGCAGAGACAGCTTGTAAGGCTGATTGGTCTGTAGCTGGAGGCAGTGGAACTGTCTGTTCCTGGTTTTAGGAATGGTATCATGATTGCTTTCCTCCAAGTCTGTGGAACTCTGCCTGAGTTCCAACAGATATTGAAGATCTGTAGCAGCTTTGTTTTTGCTGCGGTTCCCAAGTTCTTAATCATTTCATTGGACACTCCATCAACTCCTGGCGACTTTCTCATTTTCAATTTGGATATTGCAAGCTCTAGTTCTCTGAATGTGATTGGTGCCTCCATAACTTCAGGTATGGTTCCATCTCGTCCTGCGTATTGTTGTTTCTCACGAGTCTCCTGTTGCTACTCTGGGCTTACTTCGATGTTGTTGTCTTTAGCAAAGGAGTCTGCAAAGTGATCAGCTGCCTGTTTTCCCATGAGGATGTTTCCATCTTTGTACAGTGCAATCTTTGAGTTTCTCCCTGTACCCTCATCATTAAGCTGTTTTACCAGCTTCCACAGTTTCCTTGTATCTCTTTCGAAGTTCAAGGACTCTGTTTTCTCCTTCCAGCTTCTCCGCCTGACCTGCAACTTGGCCCTTTGAAGCTTGCTGGTAGTTATTGTGGTCTTCTTGGCATGGACTGGTCTCTGCCTGCTTTCAAGATGTTTCCACGTCGTTGTGCAGTTGCTCTAGTTCACGATTCCAATATGGTTTGTAGTGCTTACGAGCCCCTCTAGGTATTGTTTCACGAGCAGCCTGTAATATGCTTATGCGCTTATTTTATCCATAAGTGTCTAATGAGGTATAAAGCAGAAGTTAATTTCATGCAGAATCAGCGCACCACGCTTTTTGTCAATTTGATGTTATATTTTTTGACTGCAAGCTATAAACTCCTTGAAAAATTATTTTTGGGTTTTTAGTGCATTAAAGGCGTGTGTTTAAAATATTTTTTAAAATTTTCTTCTCTTTAGTGTTAGGAAAATTATGACATCCTAAAACATAAACAATATTTTTACTTATTGTAAATCTGGTCCTCTAAGAGCCAGGGATTCAGACCTCCAGGACGATCCAGAGTCCACTGGGAGGACAACATTCGACAATCTTTGAAGGACCGAGGACTAGAATGGAACCAGGCCAGGAGGAAGACAGCCTGGTCTGGCGCTCTCTCTCTTCCAAACCTCTACACCTCACAGTAGAAGGGGAACGACTAAGTAAATAAGTAAATCTGGTCTAAAATTTCTTAAGCGATCCATTTCTTTTAGAGCGTCAATTTTACATGGCTTTGTGTCTGTTAATTTGGTGCAATCAATTTCTTCAATTTGAAGGCCATCTAGAGATCGAACTCGACTTTCCCGTGATTCATAATTTTATGATTTGGATTGTTTCCCTTGATTTAGCTAGACACTTGTTTGAGTACTGCCCTGTTTTACGCATAGAAAAAAATAAAACACACCACGTACTATTTTTTATTTACTTGATTATGGCCCCTGATTTCTTTACATTTCTTTACGAACAACTTTAATTACTCATAATATTGTCATCGGGACTACACAACTATGCCAAATTTCAGAGCTATTGCTCATCTGGAAGTGATTGAAAAATCTATTGCAAGATTTGAAAGTGATATGAAAGTGACATACAAGTGAAGTTAAATAAAAGCGTGTAAAAATTACTCAAAGCAATTAAAAATATATCTTCCAGTTTTACAGCATCCCCTATATTATTACCAACTCTCCGTAGCCGCCTCTTAGGACATGCCTGGTAGTAGGCTATAGAGCAGTGTTTCTCAACCCTGATAATAGCAACGCCCCCTTTTGACAACTAATATTTTAAAACGCCCCCCACCCTTTTAACACCCCCTTGCCCTTTATCGTGCGCGCGCGCACACACACGCACGCACGCACACACATATATACATATATTCCACCATACTTTTAAAAAAGCAATGCAGTTAATGAGTTATCTTTTCTTATAATATAAAGAAAAAGAGAAAGCACATTTTTAAAAGCATAGTTAGATTAAATATGAGTTTAAGTACGGAATTATATACACCCCAAGTTCATTATCCTTGAATTACAAATTGGCAGAGCAAATGATATAAAATTTGTTCTTACAACTCTATAACTATCATATTCATAATCATATAATTTTAAAAGCGCCTAAATGACTGGCGGTAGCATAGTGGTTAGTGCACTGGCTTCCTAGCGCAGTGGTCTATGGTTCGATCCCCAGATGAGGCGGAAAAATTTTTAGGCCACAAACGGCTCCTGGGTCGACCCAGCCCCGAATGGGTACCAGAGCTACTCTGGGAAGGTTAAGGCGGCCGGCGTGATGCCGACCACATCACCCCTCGTGTGCCGACGGTCAAGATAATATGGGCCTAACACCATATTCCCAATATGCCTCAATGGGCGTGTAACGGGTTCCTTTACCTTTTTTTTTTTTTCTAAATGACTGCATATATCTCTTCAGATATGAATATTTAAGCCTCTCCTTATGCAACCACTTTAAATATGAAAAAATTGGAAACATTATTAGTTGATAATAATGATATAATTATATAAAAATTCACTTACCAATGAAGCTTAATGAGATCCTTGCGCTTGGTGTGACTCAGCCAGTTTTGAAATATTTGGTTCTAAGTTTGTTAAAAGAAGTCTCAAATCTCCTCTGTTACAAATCTGCAGTCGGTTTCGTTGCTTTTGTAGTAGCAACACTACTGCACTGAACCCCTTCTCCACCAAATACGACGTTGGGAATGCTGTAATTAGCAATTTAGTTTCACGCCAAAGAACGGGATACGCAAGCCTCTGCTGGATCCAAAATTTTTCGTAATGTGTGTGACTGAATCGTGCTTTTGCCTCGAAGTCATTTTGTAGCTCAATTAATTCTTCTTGTAAATGTTGATTAACTTGTTCCACGTCGGATTCAAATGGATTAATCACCCAATCCGGTATTATTAGTTCTTGCAAGTCTTTAAATCTTATGCTCATATCATTTTTAATAGCGTCCAAATGAGTGCAATAAACCACTAAATCTGAATCTTTAAGCCTGTCCCCACCTAACTGCAGTAAACATGGAAAATGAGAAAGTTCTCGGCGACTAAGATTATTTTTATATAATGTCAATTTGTTGATGAACCTCATGATAATTCCTTTCACTTTAATCAGACTGATCTCATTTCCTTGTAGCTTAAGAAGAACCTCATTTAACTTTTCAAATATATCTGAAAGATAGGCCACATCGTTTCGCAATACTTCTCTTTCGATGCTAAATTCTTCTTTGATTAAATCCAAAAACTCTACAACAGTATCAAATAATGCCCATAATCTTTTTAAACAGTTACCTTTGGACAGCCATCGTACTTCCGTGTGTAGGAGAAGACGTTCAAACTCTTCACCATTATCACAACAAAGTTTACGAAATAATCTATCGTTCAACGAATGCGCCTTAATTGTGTCAATAACACTGATAACACAGTTCATTGATATGTGGAGTCTGTCACTAAGGTGCTTGGCGACTAAATGTTGTCGATGAATAACACAATGAATTGTTAAAACACCTGGTGCCACATTTTTTAAGTAGGCCAGAAACCCACGATGACGACCAACCATAGCTGGTGCTCCGTCTGTCACACATGCGATGACATTGGAAAAAGGAATTTGTTTTACCAACAAAAATGTGTTAAGGGTTTCAAAGATTGATAACCCCTTTGTATCTGCTGTCAGTAGTTTTGCAAATAACATATCCTCTATGATATTTTCATTCTTTATATATCTCACATATGCGAGCAGCAAAGCTTCGTTATCACGCACGACGCTTTCATCCAACTGTAGTGAAAATTCAGTAGACTGCAAATCAGTACACAGCTGATTTTCTACATCGCTTGCCATCTCATCTATTCTTCTTGAAACAGTATCATTGCTCAATGGAATAGAAGAAATGATGTCACTTGGATTTCTTTCCATCATTGTGCTAATTACCTCCCGTACAGCTGGTAAAATTAAAGATTCTCCAATGTTGTGAGGTTTACCACACTTCGCAATCATGTGTGCAATTTTGTAAGATACAATGAGATCTTTATCATTGTGATTATACACATTTTAAAACATATTAGTGACAGTGTTGCGGCTTTCAAACTTTTGTTTTAAATCCTGGAAGTAAGAAATATCTTTGCCAACTTTATCTGAGTGTTTCTTTGTAAAATGCTCGTTAAGCCGTGACGGTTTCATTGCTTCGTTAGAAAACACTTGCTGGCACAGCAAAAACATTGGTAATTGTTCATTTACGGCTGAAGGTACAAAACCGAATTTCAAATATTCAACTGAATATTGTTGACACTTTCTCTTTATTGCTGACATATTGAAAATTTTAGTATAATATCACTGCACATACATCTACACCTCGTCAAGCCTCAAAACTGACTGAGTTTAATTCTCTACACTCGAAACATCCAAAGATGCATTAAAACTAAGCTACAACTGCCCACAACGTTCCTGTTGCGTGAAGGCATTTACGGACAGAGTAGGGAAGGGGTTGTGATGTGTTCACGGGCTAATCAATGTTTGACGGGAATGTAATTCCAGAAGAAAATATGTGCCGAGAGTGAAGAGAGAAGGTTAGCTTGGGTGTGTCGAGAGACTAACAATTGTTTCGAGTGTTGAAGGGACATAAATCTCCGCCTACTGTCTCCTGACAATGGTAACATCCCAGGTACTAAAAATGTGCGTTTAGAATCCTTGAAACACTCCATGGGACGCAGGGCAAATAAAAACTATCGTGTTACAAGCTATGCGAAGGGGAATATCTTTTGTAATTGTTTCATATTGATTCATGTAAAAATGTCCACAACGCCCCCCTGAATGGAAGTAGCGACCCCCAATCGCTGCGACCCGTCAGAACGCCCCTAGAAATCTTGAAAACGCCCCCCAGGGGGTGGTACCGCCCCCGTTGAGAAACACTGCTATAGAGTGTTACTACTCTTTGCGTCCATGTCGGGCCCTGTAACACACGGACGATGTCACATATTTATTCATCATTATTTCTCTTTTTGCTCCTTTAGGGGTACGGAGCCACCTCCACAGCTTGCAGGAATCCAGCACTAAAGCATTAATGTGGGTTTGCCGCTGTGGTTTCTGTACAATTTAGTTTTAAATGATGAGATTGCCAGCCAAATGCACAATTTCATATTAGTGTACACTAACGACTCGCCTGAGGGAGCATAGTGCTGTTCTATCTTTGCTTCATCAAATACCCCGGGAACTTAACGGGGTGATTTCACATGTAACATTTTGCTATTTATAGTTTCATTTACACAATAACCACGACATCAACGAATGCAACTTATATCTGTAGATAGTTACAGAAAAACAAAAACAAAAATACTGATAGAATAAATAGGACGAAAAAGAACAAGCACGATGGATCCAAGGAAAAAATAAATAAATAAATAAAATAGCGTATTTACAAAGATCCAGATTTAAAAGTTGAAAAATCAATTGGTAGCTTCCCCTTCCTAGTCTTTAACTTCGGAAATTTATAAAATAGTGCTTTTACTACCAAAGCCATTTCCGGTGACCACTCATCCCTGTTGTTGAGATTCAACACTGAGAAGAAATAAATAATGTTTTGTTTTCACATTTCAGTTTAGTGAATATTGTTAAGCATTTGAACAATTTTCACATAGTACTAGTACTCTGAGATGTCTGTATTGATCTCTGAACCAACGAAAGCAGAATAAAACAGTAAATGTGAGTGCTTGTATTCAATCGAAATGTCGCAGCAGACGTGAACTTCCATATTCTTTAGGCCTATTATATTTGTATAGTCTACTGACCCATGACATCATCAGTGACAGCTATGTGATTAATCACTGGCAAATGGCAAAATTGGTTGCTCTTGTCAGATATCGTTTTTTTGTTCGCGAATCAAAACCTCTCCTTGATTTGTTTTGGTTATTAGGCCTACTGTTGTTAAGGAACGAAATAACATAGGCCTTAAAAAAAAAAGAAAACAAAAAACAAACTATAGGCTATTAAATATACTAAACGGTTGAAATGAAAAACAGTGGGACGTGTTCTTCGATGGTACACAAAAAAAAAGTCGCCCAGGTAGTTAAGGATAGGATTAGGTTTAGGATTCCTAACCCTTACCTTTTATTACTGCGTCTCTGAATTCATTTTTAAAGACAGCATTGAACACACTGACTGTATAATGGACTATTAAATCATAATAAATAATCTAGCTTTCTTCCTCTCCTAACATGCCCAAAGAAGGTGGAATGCTTCCTTTTTTCTTGTGACGCACTCTCCCTTCTGCAGTCTTCGAGGTCTTAGCTGCCTTTAGGGAAGTACCCAGTTTTTATTTTTACAGGCTTTTCTTTAACTTGCAACGTATGTCACTCTCTTGCCACCTTCAAATCTTGCAATCAATTTTTCAATCACTTCCAGATGAGCAATAGCTCTGAAACTTGGCATAGTTGTGTATGACAATACAATAATCAGTCGTAAAAATAATAAAATTAAAATTAATTTTTTTTTTTTGGTTTTGTATCATCAGTGAAATGGGCGATAACTGCAAATAATCTAGATGTATTCTTTCCAACAAGATTGTCTTTCTTGAGAGAAATATTGAAACTCCCCTTTCCCTTACACACACACTATCGCACGCACGTGCACAGACATACACACAACTGACAACTACATTTAAAAAAATGTAATTTACAACTCTTATCAAAATATTTTTAAAATAAAACACACAAAAATATTAACTTTCCGTGTAATATACTGAATAATGAAATCTGCCTCCTGTGCTCTGGACTCGTTTATCACAAACTGATAATGTCATCAGCGGATCGATTACATTTGACTTAAATTTAAAAACAACAAAAAAATAACACTAAAAAGAAGAAAATAAAAAATATTAAAACAATATTTGAAACACAGGATTTTAATACACTAACAATAGCTCTGAAATTTGGCATAGTTGTGTATTCCCCAATGATAATACAATAATCAGTCATAAAAATAAACAAATGAATAAAATTAATATTAATTTTGTTTGTTTATATTGTATCATCAGTGAAATTGGCGATAACTGCAAATAATCTAGGTGTATTCTTTCCAACAAAATTTTCTCTCTTGAGAGAAATATTGAAACTTCTCTCCCCCCCCCCTCTCCTTTCCACACACACTATTGCATGTGCATGCACAGACATACACAGAACTGACAACTACATTTAAAAAAATGTAATTTACAACTCTTATCAAAATTTTTTAAAAATAAAACACACAAAAAATATTAACTTTCCGTGTAATATACTGAATAATGAAATCTGCCTCCTGTGCTCTGGACTCGTTTATCGCAAACTGATAATGTCATTAGCGGATCGATTACATTTGACTTAAATTTAAAAACAACAACAAAAAATAACATTAAAAAGAAGAAAATAAATATTAAAAAGATATTTTAAACACAGGCTTTTAATGCACTAAAAAGCCACAAATAATTTTTCAAGGAGTTTATAGCTTGCAGTAAAAAAATGGGTACTTGTGCGTTAATTCACCGTCAAATTAATATTTTGGCAATTTATTACCCAAACCGAGAACCGTACTATTTCTTACATTTCTTTTCTTACAATTTTTTTATTTTTTTCTCGCCTGAATCCAATCGCAGTCTAGGTGACATTTTTTGCCACCCACTTACGCGACGTCACAAATCTCTTACCCACCCCGTCCGTCCTTTCTTTTTTTTTTGTAATCCGGAAAAAATACAACTTACTCGAATTTTTTTTTTTTTTTTACACTTTTGTCTTGTTTTGGTGAGGTGCGTCCCGTTCAACCTAGTCGGTTATATTAGGGCGCATGTCCAAATATAAAAGACCCTTAAGTCTAGGCAATTGCTAGTCATCAGCTTTCAAGTCCCTATCAGAGTCAGGTACCCATTTACAGCTGGTTAGACTGATGTGTGACACCTGTTCCCTTCCTCGCTGCCGTTGCCTTCTCTAACTCAAGATCAGAGTCAGGTACCGGTAACTTATTGCGGTAGTGAAGCGTTAGAGACTTCACTATACTAGGTCCAGCATCGAGAGGTGGGGCCTACCTAGCTATAAATGGGTACTTAACTTTGAGTTAGGGAAGGAAAAGATAGCGAGGAAGGAAACTGGTCTCCCCACCTCTCAATGCTGGACCTAGTGTAGTGAAGTCTCTAACGCTCCACTACCGCAATAAGTTACCGGGTTTCGGGTTCAAAGCTTGGTAGTGTCATGCATCAGTCTAACCAGCTGTAAATGGGTACCTGACTCTGATCTTGAGTTAGAGAAGGCAACGGCAGCGAGGAAGGGAACAGGTGTCATGCATTTATAGCTACGTAGGCCCCACTTCTCGAGCCTGGTAGTGTCACGCATCAGTCTAACCAGCTGTAAATGGGTACCTAACTCTGATCTTGAGTTAGAGAAGGCAACGGCAGTGACTTCCCTTGTTTCCTGTGTACCGTTAACTTGTAGAACTGATTCAATACCGTTTTATTGGTTTATCAACTTAAAATACAGGGGGGGGGGGGTTGAGGGCGGGTCTGTCATAAGCGTGTCAACTATGAATGCACGAGGAAGGTTTTTTTTTTTTAACTTGCCCTCCCAAACCACAATGTGAAATCAACCTTTTTTAGTCAAGAAAAAGTACGGTTCTCAGTTTGGGTAATAAATTTCCAGAAATTGATTTTAGCGGTGAATTAACGCACAAGAACCAAAAAATGTAACATCAAATTGACAAAAAGCCTGGGGCGCTGATTCTACATGAAATTAACTTCAGCTTTATACTTTATTACACACTTATGGATAAAATATATGATAAGCGCTTAAGTGCCGCACGCTTTTTGTCAATTTGATGTTACATTTTTTTTACTGCAAGCTCTAAACTCCTTGAAAAATTATTTGTGGCTTTTTAGTGCATTAAAAGCCTGTGTTTAAAATATTTGTTATTATGTTTATTTAGATTCTTATGTGTCCTATCTAGCCCTCACTTTCTTTCCTTTTCCTGACGAAGGTTTTGTGGCCCCCGCAACGTTGGCTATTTTCTTTGCCTTTTGTCCTTGCAAGACGAATCACCTTTTTTCGATTTTTTTTTCATACCCATCGGATTAAGCTTCCTTTGTGCATTGGCTTCTTTCACTACATCCTCATTTCTCTTTTTACCAATCTATGGTATTTTTAACATTCTTCTTTAAAACCAGATCTCTCTGGCCTTTAGTGCTTTTCCATCTTGTTTACTAATTGTCCATGACTCACCTTCGTTTATCAGCATTGGTTCTATACAGCACCGAAGAACTCTCTTCTTTACTTCCACTGACAAAGTATTGTTGCATAAATAATTTTTCATTTTATAGAATGCTGCTTTTTTGCTGGTCATTTCTACTTTTCACTTCGGAGAAACAACTTCCTTGTAAACAATGGCAATGTAAGCCAGTTAATTACCAAGGAGCTAATACAGTTTTAAACACTGTAGTAACATTTAAGAGATTATATTAGATTGATATTGCTTATATTTATATTTGTTTCTCTTTCAGATTTGATGTAAACTATGGCAGGGAAAAATGATACCAGTAACTTTCTTGCCGCAGGTAATTTAGTAAAACCAAAAGCTGAGAGAATTATTCACACAATATTATTTTACTGAGTTTTTATTTTGTTTTGTACTGTGCATTTGGAATTCTATTTAACAAGCTAAAGATTGAAACTACCAATGAGTGTAACTGTAGCACTGAAAAAATGACTGCTGAACATCTGCTTCAAAGATGCCCAACAAATGAGGAACAGATTGAGCACTTATCGCCGTCTTACTTACTTTATCGTTCTCCTTCTACAGTGAGGTGCAGAGGTCTGGAAGAGAGAGTTCCAGACTATCCTATCAGCTGTCTTCCTCCTGGCCTGGTTCCATTCGTCCTCGGTCCTTCAAAGATTGTCAAATGTTGTCCTTCCAGCGGACTCTGGGTCGTCCTGGGGTTCAGGATCTCTGGCTCTGTGTTTCACTTATGGCTATCATCAGTACTATACCTGGAAAAACTCTATGGAAATGCAAATAGCCTCAATCTGACAACTGCTTTCTTTGAAAATATTCAAGTAGACGTCTGAGAGTGTACGAAGAAGAATTCTGGAAGTTTCGTTGGTTACTTTTAATGAAGAGAGACTAGTCTACCTTTATTAAAGATGAGATAGTTTAAAGAAACAATAAAAACATGTCAAGGAGGCATGTGTTCACTAGCCTTTATACTTGGTGTAGTTGAAGGCACTAGGCGATTGTTGTAGGCACTGCAGGAACCAAAAAAAAAAAAAAAAACTGTTCTGGAGATCATGAAATACTAACTGCTAATAAGTTTAATAAAACAGACAGATCTAACAAGTTGGTGGAGGAATTTAGTTTGTTTGTGTTTTTGTTTTAAAAGAAAATAAAATACTGTTTGGAAAACAGAGCGGTACAAAAAAATAAAATGAATTTCATAATTGATGATAAAGAAGTTATTTTAACAAAGTGTATTGCGTGCCGAGTATACATTGTAAGGAGGATTATTATGTACCATTTACGGATCAGGTGGTTGAAAAGGACATGGTGTGATAATACCAAAATAGTAGCTACTTAAGTCGTTCTATCTCATGAACTGTGTAGCACATCACGATAAAGTACATTATTCTCCCAAATGGCCGCCTAGTATATCTGCTTTTTATCATTAGTTTTCTATGTCTGCACTTTACATGATATAAAACAAAAATATTGTTGCTTACAACACTTGAATTTATTCTTAAGTCAGTTTATAAAGATTTTATGTATATTACCAGATATTTTCTTATAAATGTGTATTATTGAAAGGGACCCCAAGATGCAGCAATAGTGAATGCAGTCAGCGACCCATAGCTGTACTGCTTGCATCAGGACCAGCGAACCAGAGCTGGTCAAGACCGCACTCCACCTCCACGTGGTGGTCCTGGAAACAGTCTGCAGCAGTGCAGTCTGGCTGAGCGAGTGCGGATCGCAATGGGAAGGCAAACCCGGTCCCTAAAAAATGCCGTGCTGAAGTCGGATGTGTCGACCAAAAGGTACAGATATCACAGCTTAGGCGTAAACAGACACAACGCAACCACCGTCCTTTTCAGGGCGAACGAAGAAGAAGAAGAAGAGTATTATTGAAAAAAAAGGTTAAAGTAGTCACATAGCAGATACTGCTTTAGGGGAGTGAAATGTTAGAGACTTCACTATACTGGGTCCAGCTTTATGAGCTGGTATGACCAGTTCCCTTCTTTGCTGCTTTGCCTTCTCCAGCTCAAGAGCACAGTCAGGTTTCTATTTTACAGTGAGGTAGACTGGAGCATGACAGATTTCGATCCTGGAACCCGGTAAACTTTGCAGCGAGAGGCTAGCACTCTAATGACTTAGCCAATCAGACATTTATTGCCTATTTTAAAACATCACCTGTGGAACGAAAAATTGATACCCTCTTTGGTGTCAGGGTAAAGCTTAAAATTACCTGGGTCATTATCAATTCATTGAACGAACGAACAGGCTTTATATATATATATATATATATATATATATATATATATATATATATATATATATATATATATATATATATATATATAAATATATATGAATCAGTTTTATTAATATATCAAGAAGCATGAGTATAAAGAGAAACACAGAGAATATAAGTTGTAAAGAGAAACAAGGCGAACATTAAATAAAGAGAAACAAGGAGAAGGTATTGAATCAGTTTTACAAATTAACGGTAGACAGGCATCAAGAAGCATGAGTAATAAAGAGAAACACAGAGAAGTATAAGTTGTAAAGAGAAACAAGGCGAAGCATTAGTAATAAAGAGAAACAAGGAGAAGCATGAGTAATAAAGAGAAACATTAGTAATAAAGAGAAACAAGGAGAAGCATGAGTAATAAAGAGAAACATTAGTAATAAAGAGAAACAAGGAGAAGCATGAGTAATAAAGAGAAACATTAGTAATAAAGAGAAACAAGGAGTCCCAACTAAGATGGTTTGGCCATGTCTGCAGAATAGGAGAAGATCGGCTACCACGACAAGCATGGGAAGCAAAGAGCCAGGGATCCAGACCCCCAGGACGACCCAGAGTCCGCTGGGAGGACAACATTAGACAATCTTTGAATGTCCGAGGACTAGAATGGAACCAGGCCAGGAGGAAGACAGCCGATGGGATACTCTGGCGCTCTCTCTTCCAAACCTCTACACCTCACGGTAGAATGGGGAACGACTACGTAAGTAAGTAAGAGAAACAAGGAGAAGCATGAGTAATAAAGAGAAACAAGGAGAAACATGAATAATAAAGAGAAACCCAGAGAAGTATAAGAGAAACAAGGAGAAGCATGAGTAATAAAGAGAAACAATGAGAAGCATGAATAATAAAGAGAAATAAGGAGAAGCATGAGTAATAAAGAGAAACAAGGAGAAGCATGAGTATTAAAGAGAAACACAGAGAAATATAAGTTGTAAAGAGAAACAAGGAGAAGCAGAGTAATAAAGAGAAACATGAGTAATAAAGAGAAACACCGAGAAGCATGAGTAATATGGAGAAACACGAGTAATACGGAGAAACATGAGTAATAAAGAGAAATAAGGAGAAGCATGAGTAATACAGAGAAACATGAGTAATAAAGAGAAACAAGGAAAGCATGAGTAATACAGATAAATAAGGAGAAGCATAAAGCATTGAGGGTTAAGGAAAGGATGTACTTGTTGCACAATTTGCCGAAAGTGCCAGCAGCTGGTTCTATCTAGTATCTAGCTGTGTTCAAGTTAGATACAATCTTAACTGTTTTCATTCTTGCTTATCAGGAGACCGAAGGCCAAAAAGTATTCAGGAAGTCGACAAAGACTATTTTACTAGTGCTGATGAGCCAGAGCTTGAGTTTGATGATGATGGCACGGAACTGTCGACTGCTAAAGAAGGTAAGGATGGAATTATGTTTAAAGCAGTCAAGCTTAATGCAACAATATCCACACAGTGTGGTGAAAAAAACTTTCATACTGTTTCGTTTGGAAACCCTACCATCTCTATATAGTCATTGTGTACCGAGTATATTATATACAACAGACTTTTAAAATAGAAAATTAATTTTTCCTTCAATAGTACAGTCCTGTATATGTAAAAAACGAATGTTCAGTATAATAAGTTAACATTTGTAAGTTGTCACTTCTGTAAAACAGATACTGCAGGGGATTGAAAAGCCACTCTCTGTTTTTAAATTTGTTTATATCTTCATTTATATCTGTTGGATGTACAGGAAACCAATTTCAAAACAAAGAGCAGTCACTGCTGCTAAACTAATTAGTTTAATTTTTCATTTCCAGAAACAAAATAAAATGAATAAAATCTGTAATGGCCAATAAACTGACATTACGGTTCTTCTTCTTGGATCCTTAGCCCCTGACTGACAAAGCAATCATTGGCCATCACGCCTAATGGTGTCTTGTAGGGCAGCAACAAACTGTCCCCATTTTGCTCGGTCGGTGGCCATCCTTCATGCCGTGCTCCAACTCTGGTTCATGCTTTGCATCTCAGCCTCTTCTGTTCTCCGTCAGGTTGACATTACAATAGAGAGCACACATTTCTACCTGCTTTGAAGTCAGGTGTTGAATGAGCTGGATTTCATATTGAGCTGTAATGTTAACACAACAAAACATGTTGTGCAATAAAGTAGCAGTTAATTCTCTTTATTTTGATGTTTGTTTCATATAAATTAGATGGAAAGGAGTGAAGAAGCAACAATTTAAAAAAAATAGGTAGTGACTTTTAAATAACCCTATAGTCTAGCACACAGGCTAAGTCATGCGAAGCAGACTTTGAGGTCTAAAAGTTATTAATTTCAGAGATAAAAATATTTGAAGGTAGATTTCTTGAATTTGCCAAGAATTATTAGTTTTGGGTCATCCTACATTATCAGGAATATTTAATATTTTTTTGTATGGGCTTATTGCTGTCAGAACGTACATCTGAGCCTAGGCCGGTCCCAAGCCTGGCTGAAAAAGGCAGAGGGCGGCATGCATAGAGGCCGTAAGAAGACGGCCCCTCCACCATGCAAAGGCACAACAGGCCAATCATCTGTTTGCTTTAAAATTTGATTAAAAGAACCAAAGGAGAGAGAACCGGACTGATCTTAAAGGTGATGAATTGGCACGATTTAAGGATGCTGACTTACCAGGCCAGAAGGAAGACATACTATAGGATAGTATGTTGTTCCCTCCTCTAAACTTCTACACCTCACGGTAGAAGAGGGATGATTAAGTAAGTAAGGTACAGCTGATGGTTTATTGTTTTTATTGTTAGTTGTAATATCATTTACCATACATATCATATGTCTGTGTGCTCTTGTTTGCCAGGGTTGTGCATATCATCGTGTCAGAGGTCATATGCAACAAACTGCTTTCATTTTTATGTTGGTGGAAGTTTGTATTTTAAGAAACGAGTTAATGGTAAAACAATGTTATCAATTTTGGTTAACACTTTGATATACTAATGCATGATAAGTTTTGATTATTGTTTGCAAGAAAATTTTCTGTTATATGTGAATTTTTAAAAATCACAAGTTGAATTTTTATTTTAAAAATGTGTTGTTTTCATTTCTGCCTTGACTCAGTTTAGATTCCATATTAATACCACTTATCTTATCTGTATGGAGAAAAACCATGGGTTTCTGAGAGAATGGAATGTGAAGTAAGGTATTGGTAAAATAAAAGTAAATAAATTTTGTGCATGTGTAACAGATATTTAATTATAAAAGCAGATATATAATTATGGAAACTGAGACAGAAGTGTTTGTATTATGAAGGCATCAAAACAGTATGTATATTAAAGTAGCATGTTTATGTGACCTTGCATAAAGTGGAGATTTTTATGTGATTCTGCTGTTGGTGTTGTACTTTCTGTGTTGGATTCTGAAGCAGAATTTTAGGCTGAGTAACTAGGAGGCCAGACCAGCAGCCTTAAAGAAGCAGAATATCATCAGCTTTGTATTTTCTATTTTCCCTAAGAGTAAACAGTTGTTTAAATATTATGAAGTGTGCATTATAGTAACACATTCTTGGACTAAGGTTAGATTGTAGACCTGTTCTATACTAATTCAATAACAGTATTTGTAGTGAACATGAATTGGAAAAATTGTTGAAACAAGTAATAAGCAAAAGTTGTGCACATGGATTTAGCATTAATAGTGAGAAAAATAAAAGCTGTAATAATCATCAGAGAGAAAGAAAAGCCAATGGTAAGCATGAGCATACATGGAGATACAATGGAAACAAGTGAATAAGGAAGGAAGCTGCTGTAAAACTGATAATAGAAAGCTTTAAAAAAATGAAAAATGATATTGGAGTCAGTTTTACAAATGAACAATGTGCTAGAGGAGAAATTGATAGAACCATGGAAAAAAATAATAACTTGCCAACAAATAAAATTACTAAGATTTTTTGTTTTTGTTGTTATAGCAAGTGAAGTGTTCCTAATATCTTGGATGACTAACAGGGCAGTCAGTGTGAAACAAAAGTGAACAATAGAGTGGAAGTGGCTAAAGATATGTTATCAGCAAGAGCCAGTTCTGCATGGGAGACCACAGTGGCTGGTTCTGTATTTCCCAGACTGAGGACATGGACTGGTGGAATAGAAGTTTTGACATATAATTAGACCGTGCTAGGAAAAGTGCTTCTGCTGGATGTGGACTTATACTTAAGTCTCAGTGGCGGCATGAACAGAGTTGGAGGAGCAGATAATGATAATCAAGAGGGAGAGACAGAAGGCAAAGGTGAGGATTTCATTGCACTTTTAGATGTGTGAAGTTCAAGGAAGATAAGTCCAACATGGAAAATATAGCTTTTAATAACCAGTGACATTACAATGTTTGGTAATCAATCTCCGAAGATGGAACATGATGATGATGCACGGTCTCTCACAGCTGATGGTCAAATTTTGCAGGTAAAAATTACTTCTTTAATGCAGTAATCAGGTGGGCAAGGTATACTCTCACAAACATGTGGCAGACATGCCTTTACTGCCAGGTAGGAGAGGAGTAGAGTGGAGCAATTAAGAAATAAATGTTTGAGAAGAGGCGATTTAATGAGTGAACATATGAAATGATATGAAGACTTCAGCACAAATAGAGTATGCTGGAAGAAAGTTGCATAAACACTATGCTGAATTAGGAGCCAAAATATCAAGTGAGTCATTGTAAGGGTTATTTGGTTATTGGATAAAAGAATATTTTACATTATTTATGTTCTTCCCCATCATTCAGAAGTAATAATTAAATTGTCTGATATTTCCTTTCTCCTATTAAATTGCTATCAGCGGAACTGGAAGCAGAATTAGATGAAGGTAAATTGTAATTTTGTTACGTGTGTGCATAGAGTGGTGTAGGCTTTTAGTTTTCTACAATGTTAATGTGTGTATGAATGTTGTATTCTAGGTAACATTATTGGTTTCAAGTTTATTTGTATTTTAAATTTTCAGTTTAATTAATAATCCTTCTGCATGCAGGATACCTTATCTAAAATTTTGATTAGTAGCTTTTTTTAAAAATCGTTCAAGGAATCAAGTACAAAATCCACATTTGAACGAACTGGGGTATCACATGTTTTTTGTTGATAAGTACACAATTACTAAAAGAAGGCACACTGAAAGTATAAATTGCTGAAATGGGAAGTCTCTCATAAGAATTGACATTTTGCATGATAGTTTACCATGTTAGTTTAGAAAATATAATGTGATGAATTAATTTATAAAATGTAATGTCATGAATTAGTTTAGAAAATGTTGTGTCATGAATCAATCTTCCACATTGGCAAGAGTTTTTCAGTCCTTCATACTTCTGTGATTGTTGTAAACTTGTGTTTACTGCATGAATCTGATAAGTATCTGTCTGCTATTGAACCATTTATACCACATTTCAGAAGCTAAGTATTCACACTTCATTTTAATGCTAACGTGTAACTAGCAGTGACAAATTAATATGACACACTATGACATATTAATTGTGAAAATACTTCTTGGATTAAGCAGGTTAGGGCTCCTTAGGGTGTCCATGTGGCTCTGTACATGTACGTTAGAAATTTCAAATACTTAAATATATGTAAAGCATGTGATTGGCAGACTGGTTAATGCGCTTTCCTTACTGGAGAGTTGTTGGGTTCCGGGTTCAAAACCTGGTAGCTCCAGTCTACCCAGCTGTAAATGAGTACCTGAATCTGCTTTTGAGTTACGAAGGCTGAGGCAATGAGAAAAGGATCTTGTCACCCCACCTATTAAGCTGGAACTACATTTATCTTTACATGTATTATACATGACTCCTCAAGTCTAGTCATTCACAAATATGCAAAGACTGTCACCCAACATCAAACAGTTACAGTAATTGCCTTCTTCATCACAAATTACGTGCTGTCATACACGCATGTATAAAATTGGGTTCCAAGAGTAGTAAAAACAGAACTTCTGCTTAAGCGAGACCAAATTTCAGTTGGAACTGAAAAATTACCTCCACTTGTCCGAAAATTCTATACTGAAGCACATTAAAAACGCACCACTATTATATATTCTGATGCCGAGAAGCTGGAAAAAAAAAGTGTGGGAATGGATTTTTTCCGTGTTTGTCATGAGGTAGAGAGCGAATGGCTGCTGGAATGGAAAGTGCATGATTCAACCCACGGGTTTGTGTACAGACTACATGAAAACAATGAAAGTTACACGTGCAACACGATTCCCAACAGCTATGACCCTGAAAATGTGTACGCGTTGTGGCAGTATACTCGGTATAAAAAGGCTGTTGAGACAAAACACCCAGTACATGTGCTTGAAATGCCACGACTATCTGAAAACGACCGCCAACGAGCCATTGGTATGTTGGAGACCGGAATGAGCTCGCGGGCCATTGCCAGAAGGATGAATTGCCACCACAGCACTATTGTACGTCTCAATGAACGTTACGGAACCACTGGCAGTGCCCGGGATAGACTTCGGAGTGGCCAACCACGAGTTACTACCCCTGCGCAAGATCGTCATATTGTGCTGAGTCACCTAAGGAATCGTTCTCTCCCGGCAAGTCAAACAGCAAGAGCAATAGTGGGTAGACATGGGCAAGTCTCTCGAATGACAGTCATACGACGACTCAGAGATACAGGCCTTACTGCAAGACGACCTTATGTTGGGCCAAACTTGACTCACAGACATCGTCAACAGCGCCTGCAATGGGCAGAGCAACATGTTAGATGGACTAGACTGCAGTGGAATGCTGTCCTATTCACAGACGAGAGCAGATTCAACATATCCTTTGCTGATGGACGTATGCGGATTTGGCGACGGTGTGGAGAGCGCTTTGCAGATTGCTGTGTTTGTCAGCACAACCGATTTGGAGGTGGCAGTATTCACATTTGGGGAGGATTCAGTTTTCACCATCGCTTGCCTCTTCACGTCTTCCGTGGAAATGTTAATGCTGTGACATATCGAGATGAGGTTCTGGATGCATTGGTTGCTCCTGCGTTCACAAATTATCCAGACTTGCAGCTTCTCCAGCAGGATAACGCACATGCGCACACCGCATGCATTACGCAGCAAGCTTCAGTATAGTTAATTGAAATTGACATAACCAGAGTTTTTTAACAAAGCAAAAAAAAAAAATGGTAATTGACTGGGATCTGCAGAATTTCTTCTAGTTCAGTGAAAATTGACTAAAGTGAACAGCACTGTATATCGTATTAAAAAAACAAAATTTTAGGAATCTTTAAGCATTTATTTTAATGTAGGTTGCTCTAATGAAGACCCTGTTGAGTTTGACTTTTGTCCAAGAAGCATTTTCAGTACTATGTTACAGCATATAAAAAAACCAGAGTGAAGTAGTTATTGCATATATTTAATGGTATATTGCATATATAAGGCATGAAAAGAAAGAGCTGTACTAGACTTGTAGAGATCTATTGTGCCAGTATGAAAGTAGAAAATAAACAGAGAATCCCAAGGCTTAAGAATAATAATTGACATTTAAGAGATAGATATGGTAAGTTGGATGATGGATTCTTTTTCCTGCATGTGGATTAATTTTCTGATTGTATTAGTTAAAATTTGAACATTTTCAAGTAATGTTGTACGACATTCAGTTTGAATAATTCATAAAATGTTACTTTTGTAATGTTGGCTAGGTTTTTTTTTTCCCCACACAAGATAAGTGTGTTAAAAAAATTAGTGGACATATCAAAGTGAGGCACCCAAACTGCCAACCATTTTATGTAAAATTGGCTTTGTCCCAAATGATGGTTACTTCTAATTGATTTTAACTACAAGTTCATTTTTATTTTATGAATAGGATATGGTAAGTGTAATTTTTTTTCTAAATCTGAAAGTAGCAAATAGCAGTTTAATTTTCATTTTATTAACAGAATTCTTCACTTCTTTTTTGTTCACTCTCTTATAATAATAATAATAGCCCCTTCAGTCATAACTGACTATGGGAGTGCGCCCCTGAGGTGACAGCCCTTAGCTGCTTATTTTCTTGGTGTTCCTTTCGACGTTTTCTCCTGTCTTCTGCTTGCCGTGAGAGCTTCTTTTCGCCCAATCTGAGATTGCGCCATAGATAGCATTGCCATTTGGTGTGATCAGCAGCTTCATACTCCCATCTTGCTGGATTTATGTCCAGTGCCCTCATGTCTCTCTTGCACACATTTTGAATCTCAGCTATGGTTGTCCAACTGTTCTTTTGCCATCTGCCAGTTGTCCGTAGAAGATATCTTTTGGGATGTGACCATCTTCCATGTGGCGGACATGGCCAAGCCAATGTAGTCTGCGCTGTCTGAGCACTAAATACATGCTTTGAAGGCCAGCACATGACAATACCACAACATTTGTCACTTTTTCCTTCCACGAAATACCGAGGATGTGGCGTAAACACCGTAGATGGAAGGTGTTGAACCTTCTTTCTTGCTTAGCATAGGCTGTCTATGTCTCCCTGCCATATTGAAGTGTGCTGGTGACGTAGACGTTTTATATATCACATCTTTGGTCTTCGTTGTGAGTTTGGAGTTTCCTCAAACACACGTTGTGAGACGGGCAAAGGTGGCTGCAGCTTTGCCAATGCGACTGTCAATTTCTATGTCCATAGATAGTTTGTCGTTGATGGTAGACTCCAGGTATGTGAAGTGGTGCACCACTGCCAATTCATAGTTATCGTTAGTTATCGATAACTGATGCAACATCCACATCCTGACTTAGCACATTTGGTTTCTTTAAACTTATTTGAGGCCAAAGTCCTTGCATGCTTAGGTGAAGCGATTCATCAAGCTCTGAAGCTCCTGTTGAATTTGAGTGACAACTGCAGCGTCATCAGTGAATAAAAAGTCTCTTATAGTGCTGTTCTGATTTTTGTTTTTGCCTTCAGACTTGCGAGGTTAAACAACCTTTCATCTGACTTAGTGTGAAGGCATATTCCTTCAGTTGCATCTCTGAATGCATGTTTCAAGAGCAAGGCAAAGAAGATCCCAAAGAGGGTTGGAGCCAGGACACAGCCTTGTTTAATGCCACATGCGTATGTCAAAGGGCTGCAATGTGCCTGCAACATATTGGAATGTTCCCTTCTTGTCTTCATGGAATGACTTTATTTTTTTGTTACTCAAGGCGAAATCTCAGGTTAGTATTCTCTAACCTGAGACTGATTTTACGTGAGTATCCCTTTTTTCTTGCACAGAGACAGGTGTCCCTCGCCATTCAGGCAAATACTCGCCGATTTCGGAGGTACCCATTAGAGCTGGGTCAGCTCAGGAGCCGCCAGTCCCTGGTCGAAGACACCTCTTCAAATGTTCTCGCCAGGTCTTGAGTTAATCCAGTCCAAATCCCGGTCGACGAAAAATCTTCAAATGTCCTCGCCCGGGTTTGATCCTGGGTCACCCGGTCGCCAGCGCAGTGTGGTAACCACTCCGCTAGCGCGGCTCCCAGGAATGACTTTATCATTTCCAGCACTTTAGTGGGACGGCCTATTTTCAGGAGGATTTTGAAGAGTCCATCTCAGCTAACCAGGTCAAATGCCTTTGTGAGGTCTATAAAGGCCTTTTCTGCTCTCTTGATTTTTCCTGAAGCTGGCGGTAAGAAAAGAACATGTCTATTGTTGATCTGCCAGCTTGGAATCCACACTGCGACTCTTGATATATGCGCTCAGCTAACTTGTTTAGTCGCATTAAGATGACTGGCAAAAATATTACCTACAATACTAAGAAAGAGATGCCTCTGTAGTTATTGCAATCACTTCTGTGTCCCTTATTTTTATACAGTGTTACAATCTTAGCATCTCGCATGTCTTGAGGGATAGTTGTCTCATCCCAGCACTGGCACAGCATCATATGCAGGGAATGTAATAGTGTGCTCTTACAGCATTAGATTAAATCGGGAGGAATCCCATCACTGCCTGGTGCTTTGCCAAGCCAGATGCTGGCCAAGCATCAATGCATTTGCAGCATGTAGGGCTGCAGGCGTTACGGTATTTTCTCTAACGTAAAGCTCAGAGTAGTGCTCGACCCACCTCTTCATCTGTTTACCCTTATCGATTAGTTTCTCCCCGCTGATGGTTTTTGGTGGTGCAGTCTTACTTGTTTGGGGACCGAAAGCTTTCTTCATACCGTCGTACATTTGTCTAATGTTTCTTCACTCTCTTATAAACACATCTATTTCTCTTACAAAGTTGGTGGTCCTTTCTAGGTATCTCTCATTACCATACAGTATTTCCATCGTTTGGGTTGATGAAGGCCGTGTATCAAACTGTTCCTCTTGTGGAGTTGACATTCTTGCATGACATAATCCACTGTTTGACTCACATGTACACATGTTTGTCTGCCCAGTTTTTAATGTCATAATCATTTACCTTTTTTGCTCCTTATGGAGCATGGAGACACCACTGCAGCTGGACCCCTTGCAAGAAGCAACACGAAGCAGTGACATGCTCTTGAATCCTTGGTTTTTGTAACATTTATTTTTTACATGAGGCTGCTAACCTCATGCACAGCTTCATATTAGTCACCTTGTATGGTTGTTCGTCCATCACGGGTGATGAAGACCACTCTGTTCATCCAATTATTTAAGAATATGTTAGGTTAGTCTATGGGTACGAAGGTGACTGAAGAGCCCGATGCGGGCCTGGAAAGATCTTGGACATTGTGGGCAGGGAATGTTTGCTTTATGTGAAGGTTTTATTTCACGGTCCTTTCTAGCTTGTCTCCGCTGTTCCGCTGCTGCTCTTCTGGATGATTCGCATGCTGCTGCACCTTTACGAAGAGATGTGCGCCAAGCAGTTCGGTCTTGCGCAGCAGCTTCCCATGTGTCTGGGTTTATGTCAAAGGTTTTCAATGACGTCTTTAACGTGTCTTTGAAGCGCTTCTTTTGGCCACCATGGGAGCGTTTACCCTTCTGCATCTCACCATAAAAGAGTATCTTTGGTAGTCGATGGTCTGGCATGCGGACTACATGACCTGCCCAGCGAATTTGTGACTGCATCAGAATAGTATCAATACTAGGGATACCAGCTCTGTCAAGAACGGCAGTATCCGGGATCTTGTCTTGCCATTTGATGTTCATTATCTTCCTGAGACAGACTGTATGGAAGTGGTTTAGCTTCTTTACGTGGCGCCTGTATACAGTCCATGTTTCACATGCATATAGCAGCACTGGAAGCACCGCAGCTCTGTACACCTTCAGCTTTGTCTGTAGACTAATGCCACTTCGATGCCAAACGTTGGTGTATAGTCTGCCAAATGTGCTGCTGGCTTTGGAGATCCTGGTGTTCACCTCATCATCAATGACAATGTTCTGGGATAGTGTGCTACCAAGGTATGTGAATCTGTTCACAACATTCAGTTTCTCACCATTAACCTTGATGACTGGCTCAGTATAAACTGTGCCAGGAGCTGGTTGGTACATGATTTCTGTTTTCTTCGTGTTGATGGTAAGCCCAAAGTTGGCGCAGGCTTCGGAGAATCTATCCACACTATGCTGCAGATCAGCCTCTGAGCCAGCATTGAGGGCACAATCATCAGCAAACAGAAGATCTCTGATGGTGTGTGATTTGACCTTGGTTTTTGCTGGAAGCCTCCTAAGGTTAAACAATTTTCCATCAATACGATAACTAATGTCAATTCCTGTGTCCCCGTCTCTAAAAGCATCAGTCAGCATAGCAGAAAACATGATACTGAACAGAGTCGGTGCAAGTACGCACCCTTGTTTAACTCCATTTGAGACGGGGAAAGGCTCTGATAGCTCACCGTTTTCCTGAACTCTAGCCTGCATTCCATCATGCAGTTGCTGCACTATTGTGATAAATTTCTTTGGGCAGCTGTATTTTGCCATGATCTTCCATAGACCCTCTCTACTGACCGTGTCGAACGCCTTTGTCAAGTTGATGAAAGCTGTGTACAGGTCACAGTGCTGTTCTTGGCATTTTTCTTGTAGCTGTCTTGCAGCGAACACCATATCTGTGGTTCCACGTTCTTTCCGAAATCCACACTGACTTTCAGGTAAAAGACCTTTGTCAAGATGAGCCGTAAGGCGATTCAAAAGGATTCTGGCGAATATCTTCCCAGCGATTGATAAAAGAGAGATGCCTCGATGATTGTTGCAGTCTTGGCGATTACCTTTACGTTTATATAGATGTATAATTGAGGCATCTTTGAGATCGTGTGGGATGGTTTCACTCTGCCACATTTGCTGGAAGATCATATGAAGTTTCTCTATCAGAACTGCACCGCCATCTTTATAAACCTCAACAGGAATTGAATCGGAGCCAGGGGCCTTTCCACTAGACAGTTGACGAATCGCTTTTTTAGTTTCCTCCAGAGTTGGTACATCATCTAATGCTTCATTTATAGGAATTTGGGGCAGGCGGATGATGGCTTCGTCGTTAATAGATGATGGCTGGTTCAAGATATTATTAAAATGTTCAGCCCAGCGTTGGAGCATTTTTTCCTTGTCTGTAATTAGTGTTTTTCCATCTGCATTAAGGAGGGGAAATGATCCTGATGATGTTGGACCATAGACCTCTTTGAGTGCAAGGTAAAAGTTTTTCAAGTCATGGCTGTCAGCAAAGCCTTGGAGCTCATCTGCTTCATTACTCAGCCATGAATCCCGCATCTGGCGTAGTTTATGTTGGACGATTCTACGCATGTTGTTGAAAGCGTCTTTCTTGGATGTAGATTTTGGATCATTTAAATATGCTTTATGGAGATGGTGTTTCTCAGCCAACATCTGCTTTATATCATCTGAGTTCTCATCAAACCAGTCATTTTGATTCTTGATGGAAGGACCCAGGACCTCTGTAGCAGTGTTGTAGATCTGCTCACTTAGGGCTGCCCAATTTGTTTCCACACTTTGGCCGTCTAGCGAGATAGATTTGAGACGGTCTTCTAAGGTGTCAGTAAATGACTGTTTGATTTTTGTCTTCTTTAGTTTGGTGACATCCAGCCTCTTTTGAGTTTTCTTCCCCTGAGGGCGCCTGGCTGGTTGGATACGAATTTTAAGTTTAGATACAATGAGGCGATGATCAGTCCAGCATTCGGCACCACACATGGACTTGGTCACCCGGACATCTTGCCTGTCCTTCTTCCTAACAATTACATAGTCAATTAGGTGCCAATGCTTTGAGCGAGGGTGCATCCAGGAGGTCCTGTTGTGGGTAGGAAGTCGAAAAATGGTGTTGGTGACAAGGAGGTCATGTTCTGCGCAAGTCTGGAGGAGACGAAGTCCATTACTGTTAGTGACCCACGCCATACCTACCAATAGTGCCATTCCAGGAGATGTTATCTGAGCCTGCTCTTGCATTAAAGTCACCAAGAATGATAAGCTTATCTGCTTTAGGAACTGATGCAATGACTGCATGTAGTTCTTCGTAAAACTTATCCTTGACATCATCCTGGTTTGTCATAGTTGGTGCATACGCGCTAATGATGGTGGCATGTTTTCTTCCATAGAACAGAGGGAAACTCCGCCAATGCCGGTCCCAAGCCCGGATGAAAAAGGAGGAGGGCGGCCTGCATGGAGGCCGTAAGGAGGCAGCCCCTCCACCATGCAAAGGCACAACAGGCCAATCACCTGTTTGCTTTAAATCATGATTACGCGAACTACAAGAGAGAAAACCGGACTGATTCTAAAGGCGACGAACTGGAACGGACTACGGACTACGACTTATGGAACTTGGAACACAGGAGGTATAGATGGGAAGGAGGAGGAGCTGGTGGGGGAGATGAGGAGGGCAAAACTAGAAATCCTGGCTATAACGGAAACGAAGAAAAAAGGACAAGGAGTCATGGATCTCGATGGCAACACGTTGCTCTACAGTGGTGTACCCATATCTGAAGGAGCTAAAGGGGGCGTGGGTTGCGTTGTGGCCCAGGATCAAAAAGATGGTATCAAGGGATGGGGCTTTGTCTCGGAGCGCATTATGGTTGTAAAACTAAAAGAAGGAGAGACCATGGTCGGCCTGGTCATAGTGTGTGGGCCAAGTGGGGGTGGGGGAGCGGAGGTCAGGGAGGAATTCTTCGAGCTGCTTCAAAGGACAGTGGATGACTGCCTAGATGAAGTTATTATGCTCGGAGATTTTGGTGCCAGAGTTGGGGATGGCCGTGCTGGATGGGGTGGAGTTGTCGGAAGATATGGAGGGGATGCTCTCAGTGACAATGGAGGGCGACTCCTTAGATTCTGCAGTGAGCAGAATCTGATCATTACAAACACAAAGTTCCCCCATAAGCGCATACATGCATGCACTGGATGTGAGCCAACCAAGAATGAGAGGTCAGTGATCGACTATGCCATTGTTCGGAGAAGCTCATTCAGATATGTCCGAGATGCAAGAGTCTGGAGGGGGCCGGAGATTGGAAGTGATCACTGCCTGCTAACAATCAAACGAACAACTGAAAGAGTTGCTCAGCCTAGGAACTGCCCAACATCACGCAAGAAACCAAGTAAACGAGCAGGAGAAATGAGCATTAGGACCTACAAGCTGAGAGAGCCAGAAATTAAGACCAGATATCAGGGGCTTATTGCTACAGCAGTGAGCAACACAGAAGAACGACCTGATGACTTGGAAACCCTCTGGAATAAATTCAAGGATATCATAAAGACAGCTGCTGCAGAAGCATGCGGTGAAGTCCGACTTGGGAACCGGAGAAAGAGGGCGCCTTGGTGGACAGAGGAAGTCAAAGAGAGGATGGGAGAGAGGAGGATGGCGTGGAGGCAATACTTGGGAGCTGGAGGCACAACAGGACAGATGGAGAAATATAGAGAGTGTGTGACACTCAGAACGGGGGGCGGAGAACGGAGTGCTGGCGGCGAGACAGAGGTCCTGGGGGGAATTTGGAGAGGGGCTGGAGAAAGATGCACAGGAAGACCAGAGGTTGTTCTATGGGACCCTAGGGAGCATGGGGAGGGAGAAACAGTGCCCTCTCGGGTTTATAAAGGACAGGCGGGGCGAGTTGCTTACTGCCCCGAGGGAGGTGATGGAGGGATGGGAAGAGTGTTTCTCAGAACTCCTGGATGGTGAGCATGATGAAGTATCAGAAGTGATGGCCACTGACACAGAGGAGGAGGCCGGTGATGGTGAGGGTGACATAGGGATGGAAGGGCTGGGGGCGGCGCTGGAGAAAATAGGGATGGGCAAAGCAGCAGGGCATGATGGTATAACACCAGAGATGGTTTGGTGCATGGGAGCATCGGGCGACCTATTGCTCTTAAAGGTCCTACAGGCAGCATGGTGCAACGGGACCATACCAAAGGATTGGGAGATTGCCATCATAACACCAATTTCCAAAAGGGTGACAATCGACAATGTGGAAACCATAGAGGCATATCCCTTCTCAGTGTCCCTGGTAAAATCTGCTCTAGAATCCTAGAGCAGAGACTCCGACGCCTAGCTGAGCCACAATTGGATGAGGTCCAGTGCGGATTCCGAGCAAACCGAAGTACTCAAGACCTAATCTTCACACTCAGACAGCTGAGTGAAAGGGCCCTTGAGTGTAAGAGTGAGATCCGTCTTTGTTTCATAGATCTGGAGAGGGCATTTGACAGGGTCCCCTGGAGCAAACTTTGGGACTGTTTGGCAAGGAAGAATATTCCAGCACCTCTGATTCATGCTATACAGAGCTTCTACAAGTCTTGCAGAAATTATGTGAGGACAGCAAACCATAAGTCAGAAGAGTTCAGGACCACCACTGGTGTAAGACAAGGGGATATCCTATCACCTTACCTCTTCATACTCCTTATGGACGATGTCATCAAGGCATGTAAGGAGAGAACAAGAAAGTATTCAGTGGGGTACTGGAAGATGAGACAAGTCTATATTTCGGAGCTGGCATTTGCTGATGATGTTGCCCTGATTGCTAAATCAGAGGCACATCTCCAATCCAACTTGCAAGTCTGGAAGGAAGAGCTGGAGAAGAGAGGGATGGTCATAAGCAGCTCTAAAACAAAATCCATGGTGATATCACGAGAAGAAAGAAAACATCAGATTAAGTTGGGAGAATTGGTCCTGGAGCAGGTCGACCACTTTAAATATCTCGGAGCTATTATAGACCGAAAGGGAGGCATCAAAGAAGAGTTGGCCACTCGGAAAGCAGCGGCTGGGAGACTTTTTCAGGCCATAAATCGTGGATTCCTCAGCAAGAAAGAGGTTGGTAAGAAAGCGAAGATGGCTGTATACCGCTCCACCTGTGTCCCAGTCTTGACATATGGATGCGAGTCGTGGGCAATGACTACAACCCACGAAAGCCAGATCCAAACCTCAGAAATGAGGTATCTGAGGAAAGGAAAGTGGTTGAGGTAACGGGAGGAGACATGGTCCGCAACCAGACGATCCGTCAAGGCCTAAAATCCCATCCGCTGCAGACCCAAATAGAACAGTCCCAACTAAGATGGTTTGGCCATGTCTGCAGAATGGGAGAAGATCGGCTACCACGACAAGCATGGGAAACAAAGAGCCAGGGATCCAGACCTCCAGGACGACCCAGAGTCCGCTGGGAGGACAACATTAGACAATCTTTGAAGGACCGAGGACTAGAATGGAACCAGGCCAGGAAGAAGACAGCTGATAGAATGGTCTGGCGCTCTCTCTTCCAAACCTCTACACCTCAAGGTAGAAGGGGAACGACTAAGTAAGTAAGTAAGTAAGAACAGAGGGATCTTGACCGTCATGAGTCGGTCATTTATTCCCTTTGGGGGCCCAGCTAACTTGCTGACAATTGCTGTTTTGATTGCAAATCCAACCCCTGCTTCTCGTCTTTCTTCAGTTCCTCTTCCGCTCCAAAAGAATGTATAACCTGCACCCTTTTCGCAAAGTTGGCCCTCGCCTGCAAGTCGAGTTTCACTCAGTGCTGCTATGTCAATGTTGTACCTGGCCAGTTCTCTCCCAATCAGGGCAGTTCGTCTCTCAGGTCTGTTTGCGTTAAAGTCTTTGTCAAGTAAAGTGTGCACATTCCATGTGCCTAGAATGAGGGGGAAAAATCTGTCCTTTCTTTTTCTTATATGTCGACCGCCGAAGTAGGGTACCCACCAACCGCGGTAAGCTGGTTAGGTAATGGTGAAGCAGGCAATGTTTAGGGCACCTTTTCTAGCCCCTTCCTCATGCCATGGAGGTGAGCAGTGCTTTCCTAAAGAGGGCTGCTCAGACACTCAGGGGGCTGCCGAATCCCACTGCTGCTCCGATCAGTGGAAGACGACCATATGGCCTGAGCCGCCTGTGTGTAGGTCTGCGACTATGACTGCCAGCGTACCCACGCCTGCCGCTTCGCCGCTCGCCCATCGCCACAGGACTTGTTGTGAGTGGATGGATGAATGGATGATGAAAGAGTGACTTGCGCGGTGATTTGGATTAAAGTGAGGAAGAGTTGCGCAATTCGTCGACCTCACTCTCTCGCCTGGGTCCATCTCAATCCAGTGGCAAGACAAGTCAAGACGACTGGAGATGAAGTCAGGTGCAGTGGATGACCAGGGCTTTCTACGTGCCTCGCCGTGCTCCTTACGCTCCACAGCGCGTTGCTGGTAATCGCCGTCATGCCCGTTGAACCAACAGGTGGTTTCTTCCGCGCAGTCTATCGAATCCAGTCTTCGCATGCATGGGTAGGCAGACCCTAACTCACCGAAGGTTTATAACCATTCGGCTACCCTCACCTAGTTTAGCCGGCCTGTCAAAGCCGTTGTCCGGGGGTGGCCGCTGTCGCATGCTGACAGCTACGAGGAGCCATAGGTGAGAGCTGGATGCCAGGTTTGGACCAAAGGTGGCTGAGCTGTCCTGAAAAGGACTGACATGTGGATTTCCAGTCCACTCTTTAGTTTTGGTTTATGTAAATTTTTCAGTGACCACTGACATATGCATTTCCAGTCCACTCTTTAGTTTTGCATAAATGCCTCGTCCTCCATTGTTTTAAAGCTCTTGTTGCTGATCCATCTATATGTATAATTAACAGAAGTCAGAGCTTAGTCTTCTTGTTTGAAATAGATTATTTATACTACCACATGAATTTACCAGTTCATTATTGTATTAATCACATAGATTTAGGAATTTACTTACGAAGAGTATATAGCAAATTATTAGCAGCACATTACTAATGTTTATTTATTCATTACTACTGGCACTGTATGTTTTATCTTTAGTATATTAGCGGCAGACTGCAAATTTAATCTTAGTTGTCATGCAGAACTTGCTTGTTGACATTTTTATTTGGTTTAAAACAAAATTTGTTTCATTTAAACCATAGGGAGACATTTGCGTTCTATCAAGAAGTGTCTATTCTCTACTTATCATACTATCATATACCTACTCCCATACATATAGATTACCAAAAATCGGGAAAATAACATCATAAGGATAACACTATACTACAACTAATTACTAATACTATAACTGTTGCTGACGTTATATTCTTGAGAGGATAATTTTCAGGCCATACCGAATATTGATCAACAATGTGTAAAAGGTATGCATTCCCAGACTGGGTAACAGGGTACGGACCAGAAATGTCCATGCTTATAACTTCCATAGGGAAATGTGATGGTTTCATCTCTTGTAAAGGAACTTTAGTTGGTCTCATGTTTCATATTCTGCAAATTTTACAAGTATTAACTTATTCAATGATGTCTTTATACTTTAGTTGCTTCTTTTTTCCTAACTTTTTTGTTTTTTTTCATTGTCTTAAAACATTTTGGGGAGCCACGGTAGCGCAGTGGTTAGTGCACTGGCTTCCTAGCTCAGTGGTCCATGGTTCGATCCCCATTTGAGGTGGGATTTTTTTAGACCGCAAACGGCTCCGGGGTCGACCCAGCCTCATGAATTGGGTACCAGAGCAACTTCTGGGAAGGTTCAGGCAGCCGGTGTGATGCTGACCACATCACCTCTAGTGTGCTGACGGTAAGAAAATATGGGCCTAACACCATATTCCAAATATGCCACAATGGGCATGTAACAGGATCCTTAATACATTTTAAGTAAAATTTTTTCAAGGGCACTGTTATCAGATCTACAACTGTATTAAAAAAATAGTTTCTTAAGTGCATTATGTGTATAACATTTTGAATTTTCAAAACTGTTTGTTAGTAGGATGTTAAAACAACACGTGTTAGTAGTTTTTACTTATAAATGTGACCTCTTCATAATATGCAAACATATGCATGCTGGTTACTAAAGTGCCTGCATAATGAGATGAGAGGGTGAAATTTTTCTTGCCCTTTTCTTTCTGATAAAATGAGCACTCAAACATCTGTTGTTACAGAGTATAAGCATATTTTTTTTAATACCATAATGTTAATACATTAAGGAAGCCTTGCTGGTGTAATGGTTACCACACTGCGCTGGTGATCAGGTGATCCAGGTTCAAGCTCGGGCGAGCCATTTGAAGAAGTGTCGTCGACCGGGATTTGGACTGCATTAATTCGAGCCCTGGCGAGACAATTTGAAGAAGTGTCGTCGACCAGGGACTGGAATAACCTGAACGGCTCCTGAGCCGACCCAGCTCTAATGGGTACTCTCCGAAGACTGTGAGTATCTGCCTGAATGGCAAGAGGACTCCTGTCAGCGTACAGGGAAAATAGGATACTCACGTAAAATCAGTCTCAGGTTAGACATACTTATCTGAGACTTCGCCTTGAGTAATAGCTGGTGTACATTTTTTTTTAAAAATTTTAAAAATACATAAATTGTAAGTCGTTCTAGTACGTGCCCCATTTAGGTCCCAGAGGTTTCTAACGAGACACAGAAAGAATAGGATGACTGCTCCCGCAGGCATGTCATACAAGGTGACTAAAGTTGTGCATGAGACTGGCAATCTCAACAAGTAAAACTAATTGTTACAGAAATCCATCGCTGCAAGAGCATGTCAATGTGCAGACGTCTTGCAAGGGGGCTAGCTACAGTGGTGGCTCCATGTTCAGTAAGGAGCAAAAGGGGAAATGGGGAAATGATGATGCTTCTAGCAAGTCTCAGATATAGGGTAGTTAAATGTTACATATGTAGTGTATTATCATAATTATTGCCGGGAGTTGTAGTGAGGATAAGCTCTCACTGAAGATAAAATACTTCTATGGCACGCGCCTCAAACAGCCTCTGACAACCAAGTCCAGCTCCCGGCCTTCATGTGTGGCTCAATTTGAGCCCGGCGGAACTGTTTCCACTGACGGGAGAAGGGGCAAAGGCGAGCGACTGGCGCCTTAAAACCAGCAGCTTCGGGCAGATAGGGCTCGTTATCCTTGGTTGGTAGCTTATCTAAGAGAAGGAACTCTGAATTCAAACCACCGCTGCCTTGCGGGAATATCCATTTATGGAATTGGCTTCGGGAGTAAACCCTGAGGATAAATCCGGAGTCGGAGTCCCTAAGGCAGTCTAATGTCGATTCGACATTATTCTGGCAACTCCTGCGACATGGCTGGTACCAAACTGTATTGGCTACTGCCGTTCCTTTGGATCTACCGGCTGTGTGGAGAGGGGGAACATGCTGCATGGGCAACAGCTTGATCTCCATATAACTGTGCCCAAGCTCGCGCCCTGGAGAGGACACTCCAGCTTCACCCTATAGGTGTCGGCAAAACACGGGAAGTAGCAGTTACGGTTTATAAGCATTTTGCCCAATTGGCGTAGGGCATGGCGCCAGGGGCTACTTCCGACAGTGGGAGAGGTTCCAGGATCTCACTGGACAGCTACCGCCCGCTTCAAGCTGGGCAGCCCCCAGTCAATAAGGTGTTGTCCCGCCACTGTCTGCTTTCCCCATTGGGTGCATGGGGATTAGGGTCAAACCCGAACTGTGGACAGAAAATTTTGCACCAAGCAATTATCGAAAAAATAGAAATAAGCAAACTCTCAGATTGGGATGCTGGAACGTCCGGACTATGTTGACTGGACTATCCGAAAACCTACAGGATGTAAACGATGTATGGAAGACAGCCATAATTAATGATGAGCTTAAACGACTTCAGGTGGATATAGCTGCACTTCAGGAAACGCGCCTGGCGGGCTCTGGAACGGTGAGCGAGAAGGACTACACATTTTATTGGCAAGGGAAAGATCTTAATAAAGCTAGAGAACACGGCGCAAGTTTTGCGGTCAAAAAATCGCTAACTAAAATGGTTGAACCAGGCGAGAATGGATCAGAACGCCTGTTAACGCTCCGCCTGCAAACTAGCACAGGTCCCATCACCCTTGTCAGTGTGTATGCTCCTACTCTGTACTCTGCCTCAGAAGCTAAAGATGAGTTCTACGAGAATCTAACAGCAATTATCAAAAGCATACCTAGGCAAGAACAGCTTGTTCTCCTTGGTGACTTTAACGCTAGAGTGGGTGCCGATAATGTTTCATGGCCTTCATGTCTGGGCAGGTTTGGTATTGGCAAGATGAATGAAAATGGACAACGGCTCTTAGAGTTGTGCGTCCACCATGACCTCTGCGTGACCAACACCTACTTTCAGACAAAACCCCAGCATAAGGTGTCATGGAGACACCCACGATCCAAGCACTGGCACCAACTTGACCTGATTCTCGTCAGAAGGCCACTCCTCAGGTCTGTGCTCTCCACGCGCTCGTACCATAGTGCAGACTGTGATACAGATCACTCCTTGGTTTGCTGCAAAATCAGAGCACAACCAAGAAAACTCTATCGTGTCAGACATGAAGGGAAACCACGCATTGATACCAGCAAGATGTCAGACCCTTTCATGATCGCTCAATTCACTGCGACCTTCGAGAAAGTGCTCAGTAGCCCTCAGCATGGTGATACTATTACAGAGAACTGGGAGCATCTACGGAACACCATTCAAAGTACTGCACTTGCCACCTTTGGTAAGAAAACATCAAAGTCAAATGACTGGTTTGATGCTTCATCAGATGTGATGGCACCTGTCATTGAAGCTAAGCGCAGTGCTATGAATGAATACAAACGTTCACCGAGTGCCAGAACCCTACAGATCCTGAGGGCTACGAGAAGCAAAGTTCAACAAACTGCTCAACGCTGTGCAAATGACTACTGGCTCCAGCTCAGTGAGAGCATCCAGATCGCAGCGCAAACAGGCAACATTAGACAAATGTATGACGGCATAAAGAAAGCACTTGGCCCCCATAAAAGTAAGACGGCACCGCTAAAAAACCATCAGCGGAGAGAAGCTAACCGATAAGGGTAAGCAGATGGAGAGGTGGGTCGAGCACTACTCTGAGCTTTACGCTAGAGACAATACCGTTACGCCTGCAGCCCTTGATGGTGTCAACAGTCTGCCAACTATGGAGGAGCTGGATGCCGAACCAACATTAGAGGAACTCAGCAAGGCCATTGATAGCTTGGCCTCTGGCAAAGCACCAGGCAGTGATGGGATTCCTCCTGATTTAATCAAATGCTGTAAGAGCACGCTATTACATCCCCTGCATAGGATGCTGTGCCAGTGCTGGGAAGAGACAACTATTCCTCAAGACATGCGAGATGCCAAGATTGTAACACTGTATAAAAATAAAGGAGACAGAAGTGATTGCAATAACTACAGAGGCATCTCTCTTCTTGGTATTGTTGGTAAGGTTTTTGCCAAAGTCATCTTAATGCGACTACACAAGTTAGCTGAGCGCATATATCCAGAGTCACAGTGTGGATTCCGAGCTGGCAGATCAACAACAGACATGATCTTCTCTCTCCGCCAGCTTCAGGAAAAATCAAGAGAGCAGAAAAGACCATTATATATCGCCTTTATAGACCTCACAAAAGCATTCGACCTGGTTAGTAGGGATGGACTCTTTAAAATCCTCCTGAAAATAGGCTGCCCTTCTAAAATGCTGGAAATGATAAAGTCATTCCATGACGGCATGAAGGGAACAGTCCAATACGCTGGAAGCACGTCACAGCCCTTTGATATACGAAGTGGCGTTAAACAAGGCTGTGTTCTGGCTCCGACCCTCTTCGGAATCTTCTTTGCCTTACTCTTGAAACATGCATTCAGAGATGCAACTGAAGGAATATGCCTTCACACTAGGTCAGATGGCCGTCTGTTTAATCTTTCAAGGCTGAAGGCAAAAACAAAAATCAGAAGGGTCACTATAAGAGACTTGTTGTTCGCTGATGATGCTGCAGTCGTCACTCAAAGCCAACAGGTGCTTCAGAGCTTGATGAATCGCTTCACTAAAGCATGCAAGGACTTTGGCCTCACAATAAGTCTAAAGAAAACGAATGTGCTGAGTCAGGATGTGGGTGCTGCACCAGTTATCACTATCGATAACTATGAATTTGCAGTGGTGCACTACTTCACATACCTAGGGTCTACCATCAATGACAAACTCTCACTGGATACAGAAATCGACAGCCGCATTGGCAAAGCTGCAGCTACCTTTGCCCGCCTCACATCGCGTGTTTGGGGAAACTCTAAACTCACAATGAAGACCAAAGCTGCGGTATATAATGCCTGCGTCACCAGCACACTCCTATATGGCAGCGAGACCTGGACGACCTATGCTAAGCAAGAAAGAAGGCTCAATACCTTCCATTTGCGGTGTCTACGCCGCATCCTTGGCATCTCGTGGAAAGATAAAGTGACAAATGTCGAGGTGTTGTCACGTGCTGGCCTTCAAAGTATGTATACGCTTCTTAGACAGCGCAGACTTCGCTGGCTTGGCCATGTTCGCCGCATGGATGATGGTCGCATCCCAAAAGATATCTTCTACGGACAATTAGCAGAGGGCAAGAGAACAGTTGGGCGACCACAGCTGAGGTTCAAAGATGTGTGCAAGAGAGATATGAGGACACTGGACATGGATCCAGCAACATGGGAGGATAAAGCTGCCGATCGCACTAAGTGGCGATGCTATTTACGGCGCCACCTCAGATTGGGCGAAGAGAGGCTCACACAAGAAGCAGAGGTGAGGAGAAAACGTCGAAAGGAGCACCAGGAAAATAAGCAGCTGAGGGCTGTCACCTCAGGGGCGCATTCCCATAGTCAGTTATGACTGAAGGGGCTATTATTATACTATTATTATCATTGAGCTTATTACTTATGTGTTAACAATTGAGGCATTGAACTAGCTTTGAAAGGCTGCATGTCGTGAAACATGAGAGCAGGCTGCCATGTTATAAGGGAATAAATGGGGATTCAGTCATGCATGCCTTTCGTTACAACCTGTCTTGTTCATGAAACCAAACTCTTAAGTTCTTTCCCTTCCCTACAAATACAAACTGCTGCAGTGAACCCAACCAGAATGAATGTAGGTCACGTGTCTCTCTCAGCATGATCTTTTTTAATGATCCCAGTTTAAATTTTACAGTCTTTTGACAGCTCATGATTTGGAAATCTGCAGTGCCTAAAATTATCAGTCTTGAAGCCATGTGTGCAAAAATTGTTATTTATTTTCCTGTAGCATATGCCCATATATTTGTCTCTCACTTCAAGTCTTGTACTCATATTGCTGTTACTTGTGGATTCAGTAATGTCTGCGTGATCAAATGCTGTTCTTACTGATTGACTTATAAGCCATTCGTAGTCCTTTATTCGGTGTTTTACTACGATTATTCTGCATATAGCTGGTAACTTTTGGAAAAATTAAAAAATTAGCAACAGAAACGTTTTTGAGCATAAAGGAACAACTCAAACTACATTTTGTGAACATTTTTGAAGACAATAGTTTACATAATATTTATTCATATGTTGACAGATATTTTTTCTGAACATTGTGTGCATTGGATTTATTTGTTCAGTTCCCTAAGGAGTACTAGTCTTCAACAAATTCATGCCAAGCCTTCATATTCTGAACCTCCCAAAAGTTCTTTCTTTGTCGTCTTTATCTCTTTCTTGTGTGTCTCCAATTCCCCTCTCCATTGTTTGTGTCTCCCTCTATGTCTTGTAGAGCTAAACCTTCACTGTGGTGTGCACTTTCTTCCCCATGTCATGAGGACAGTATTATTCCTCACGTGTTTCAGTTTCTTCTTTTTTGTTTCCTTCCATCTTGTTTCTCACAGTCCCAGGATATCAATTTTATAGTTTTGCATTTCAGATGCCACCTGTGCAGTTTTTCCTTGTTCATTTAGTGTTCAAACATTCCAGAAAATCTGGAGATTTTCCTAGAAGGGGGGAAAAAAGGTGGGTCTCCAACCCATACTCCTTTCTACTTTCTCTAGGTTGTATCATGAACCTGCGTTCCAGAGAACTTTTTTCTTTTTTGGATGGTTGAGCTGAATTATTTAAATTATTTGTTTTGGTTGACTTGTCCATGCTGTTGAAGTTTTTCATGGCTTGAAAGTTTTAGCAGGATGAGGTAGCTGGCCACATGTTCAACCCTCCTTAGTCACCTCCTGATGCTTATGTGGTAGGGTACAGTGTCACTATTCTTTGTTCCATATCATGTTGTCTCTCTCATTTGTTTGTGCTGTCATGTTGCTAAACCTTCACAGTGGTGTGCACTTTCTTCCATGAGGTCATGTAATTTCCACGTGTTTAGTCTTCTTTTTTGTTTCAAATTCTTGTTTCTCACAGTACCATTGATCATTTTATAATTTCCCCGGTATAGGGGAAAAACAGGTGGGCATTATTTATTTGTCATGACCACTATGTTTTTTTTAAAAGGACTTACTGTCTTGTTTCCTAAAGATATGCTGCTTTGAACCACAGACAAGTGTTCTTCTGTTATATCTGGATGTTATTTTATATTGTGCAAATATAGATTTCCAGAGAGTTCTTGTAGTAAATATTGGTAGCATAATGATCAGTAACTGTGTCTTCCTACACCTGATATATATATATATAAAGCACGTATTTTGATTCTGCATGTGTAGAACCCAGATATTATCTGTCTACTCTTTTTTTTTCTTCCTTTTCTGTAATTGTGTCTTAATTTTTTTAATTATAGTTTTGCAACCTCTAGTTGTATGTCTCTCTGAGTACCCCTACTGTTTTTGTTTTTTCTGTATAACAGCTTGTACCATTTTCTTGTATCCTTTCTTATGTCTGTGACTTTCTTTGTCTCTGCTGATATATACATACATAAATGAGTACCTGCTGTACTCTTGACATAGGGAAGGCAAAGGCAGTGAGTAAGGCAACTGTTCACCCCACCTCATAAAGCTGAGACCTGGTTTCTAACATTTCACTCCCTTTAGGCAGTATTTGCTGTGGGGCCACCTTTACTCCTTGTAGTATTCATTGGTGTGCAGATATGAACAATCGGTTGGACTCTTAAGATGTAATTCCTTAGACTGCAAGTTGTAAGGTAAAGAACAAGGTGGGGGGGGGGGGGGGGGGGGGGGGGGGGGTTGAGATAGGGGAGGGGGGGGGGGGGGGGGGGGGGGGGGGGAGTGTGTTACAGTATACAGATTAGGTGGTTACAGGGGTTATTTGAGCAAAAAAAGTTTGGGAATCACTGCCCTAGTGTGTCTTTTCTTTATTCATTTTGTGTCTGTCTTTGATTTTTTTTAAACAAACAAAGACAACAGAATGCCCTGTGTAGTTCAAGGAGGTTTCTAATGAGACAAATACAGAATAGAACTACTGCTTCCTGAGGTATATCATACAAGGCAACTAATATGAGGTTGTTCATGAGGCTGGCAACCTCATCACATAAAACAGATGGCTACAGAGACCATTTCTGCTAGAGTGTGACAGTGCTTAGTGCAGGCTTTCTGCAAGGGACCGGCTGCGGTGGTGGCTCTGTGCTTCGTGGGAAGTGAAAAGTGAAATGATGATGATGATAACAGGATATTTTACTGTTATTAATTTATTTTTTTACTTCACTGTGCACAGCATTTATATGTTGTTTTTATTTTTAATGTGAACACCTGTTATAGAAAGTACTATGCACATCAGATAATATTCTCACCTGCATGTTACCTTAAAATCTTCATGTGACATGATGTTACAACCATTTGCAACTCTTTGTGGAATGGATCACCCTTTCTGTGCAAAACACAGTTGCTATTAACATCTGAAAGTGTTACTTTAGCCTAGATTACCAATGATCTCTCATGAAAAGCGTGAGACACGGATATTAGAATAATGGACATACTGAGAGTTTAACTTGCTTGATCAAATTTAGTAAGAGTCCTGATATTTTCAAGCATTTCATTCTTGTGTACTCACAATGATAGAACCAGGTGGTAGGTAATTCATTACTGAATGCTAATTATTGTTTTTGTTGTTGCATTGCTGTATACACATTCTGTATTATAAATTTACTTTTTTTTTTTAGTGTTGTTTATGATTTTACTCTTGTTATTATTATGAAATGTTTAGTAATGCTGCACTATATTGTTATTACAATTACTGTCATTGTTGTGTAGGACCTGGAGATTTCTTAAGTCCATACTCGCACATTCCATCTTTGCCATGGGACGTTGGTAAGAAACATAAGTAGAAAGGTCACCTACTTGACCTTTGCGCATGTTTCTGGTTGGCTAGTCAAAATTAACCCATCTGATTGCCAACCCACGAAATTCTGTGAATGAATTATCACTGAATCATATGTAAAACTATATACATATATGTACCTGTATATTCCAAGCATCATGAATTATTATGTTATGTGCAGTAATTCCCACAGTCTTCATAAAAATAACCCTGCCCATTCTTGTTCAGTGCAGTTTTACTTTCCTTCCAATACTGATATATCACTATTTAGGAGTTTCTTTTATGCAAGATACTTTATCACCATAGCATGCAACTGTTCTGCTGTAGTTTGTGGTGGATTTGTGAAATATTGCTTGTGTTGAAATATTATTTTCTTATTATTTGTGACAGACAGAAAGATGACTAAAAGCCAAAAAGATGTGGCTTTTTTTGGAAGAATTGTAATAGTCGTGTGCATAGGTAACAATTCTAGTGATATCAAAGAGACAAGAGTGCGTAGGAAAGAGTAGTTCAGATATCAGGAAGTGATAATCTTCAGTTGATAGTAAAGGAAACAGAAGATGAAGAGAGGGAATTTTAGAAAACACTGTGATATCAGGTAGAATTGATAGTAAAGGAAACAGAAGATGAAGAAGAGGGAATGTTAGAAAACACTGTGATATCAGGTAGAATTGATAGTAAAGGAAACAGAAGATGAAGAAGAGGGAATGTTAGAAAACACTGTGATATCAGGTAGAATTGATAGTAAAGGAAACAGAAGATGAAGAAAGGGAATGTTAGAAAACACTGTGATATCATGTAGAATTGATAGTAAAGGAAACAAGATGAAGAAAGGGAATGTTAGAAAACACTGTGATATCAGGTAGAATTGATAGTAAAGGAAACAGAAGATGAAGAAGAGGGAATGTTAGAAAATGCCATGACATAAGGTAAATTTGATGTTCAAAGAAACAGATGGCAAAGAGAGAACAATAGAAAACATTGTGGCATTAGGCAGAAAAAATGGTGAGAGAAGCAGAATGTGACAGAGAATATTAGAAAACTTTGGGACATGAGCCAGAATTGATGATAAGAGAAACTGGTCAGTCTTTTCAAATGGCATAGGAGAGAATATAAAGTATGCCAGAGAACAACAGCTGTGGAGAGATATGACTGCATACACCATGGCACTTGATGATGGTAATCATATGCGTGGCACATAAGTAGAAATAATTATTTATCACGCTTTATAAATGGAAAAGGAATTTATGCACATTTGTTGTGTAAGCAACCAAGAACTACTTATTCGGAGTAACCAGGAGGACATGCACACCATCATAGCTGGCAGACGCTGGAGTTGGGTTGGCCATGTCCTCAGAAGGGACCCTGATACCATCGCAAGAACAGCTATGCTATGGACCCCCGAGGGAAAGCGAAAGAGAGGCCGACCAAAAACAACTTGGCGGAGAACTGTGGAAGCTGAGATGCAAAGAATGAACCACAGTTGGGGCACTGTATGAAGGATGGCCGCCGACCGAGCAAAGTGGAATCAATTTGTTGCTGCCCTACAAGACGCCACCAGGCGTGATGGCCGCTGACTGCTTTGACGGTTGGCGGTTATGGATCAAAGAAGAAGAAGAAGTTGTTGTGTAAGCAAAACTGAGAGATATCGGCATCCTTTGTATAAACATATGGGTTGTCATCATTTATATAAATGGGTGTAAGATGTATTATCATCCTTTGTATACGTGACATAAATATATATCTCATGTGTGAACCATAACACTTGTTGAACACCTTAATAGAAGGAAATCACTTGTTGAACACCTTAATAGAAGGAAATCACTTGTTGAACACCTTAATAGAAGGAAATCACTTGTTGAACACCTTAATAGAAGGAAATCACTTGTTGAACACCTTAATAGAAGGAAATCACTTGTTGAACACCTTAATAGAAGGAAATCACTTGTTGAACACCTTAATAGAAGGAAATCAGTCAATCAATCAGCTTCCTTTTTGCTCCCCATGATGCATGGAAGCACAACTCCAGCTGATCCTCTTGCACGAAGCATTCATGTACTCTTGTAGCAGTAGCTTCTGTAGCAATTGTTTTACATAATGAGGGTGACAGCCACACGCATAACCTCACAGAAGTCTCCTGTTACAACATGCCTGTGGGAACAGTAGTCCTATTCTTTCTTTGTCCTCTCAGGGGGCCCTCCGGAACTACGTGGGGCAATAGAAGGAAAGATTGAAGGCAAATGGGCAAGAGGAGACAGCACCATGAGTAAAAGAGAAACATTCAAGACAATAGAGAGAGCATGTTGAAAATCTGTTAATCTTTGATGTACCCCATATGGTGTTTTTTTTGTAATCTTTGACGGAGTAAAGAAAGAATAAGGCCACTACTCCCACCAGGCATGTCATAAGAGGTATCTCAGGAGGGTTGTGTAAATGGCTGGCTAACATCCTCATCATGTAAAACAAAGTGCTTCAGAAACCACCATTGCCATAGTATGTGAAGTGGTTTAGTGTGGGCTTTCTGCATAGGGGCCACCAACGGCGGTGGGTTCATGCTCTTCAGACATACAAAAACTAATGCTTTGATATGGATACAGAACCTGAACTGACCTGATAATATGATGAGGAAGATTATCATCTTTTATTAACAGGAGCGAGATTTTCACATTAAAAGCAGAACTGATATAGTTATTAATACAGAAACCATTGCTGCAAGAGGTTGTTGATAAACAAGCGAGAAAAGTGGGTATCCTTGGTATAGTAGAACATTCCTTTTATATAAACTAGTGTAATGAATAGCTCCAATATAGAACAAATCCTGACGTATGGGAGTGAGCCATGGACAGTTAGTAAACAAGTAGAGAATGCACTAGAGGCCACAGAGATGTGGTTTTACAGAAGAATGTTAAAAATACCATGGATAGCCAAAAAGAGTAATG
>JAMPIV010000384.1:0-100000 GCA_024509875.1 Oreohelix idahoensis
TTTTTGGGTGTAAAGGGTAATTTCCTCGACTGAGCCTTTCTTCCCCATAAATCATAGCGGAAGCCGGAACCCATTTACTACTGGGTAACTTGGACGTGTTCCTGATGAATCGAACCCGCACCCTTAGCCAGCGAGAGTCCCCGCTCTAACCGCACTGTTGCCATCGGACGCTTGTCCAAATTGACTTGTCAGTATAAACCGGGACGGGTAGCATGTTCACGTATTGTGTGAGCTGTCCGAGGGCACACACAGCTCGCGATGTAGACATTCTTCACACTAAAACACATTTATCAATGTTAACTATTGTCTTCCGGAGGTCAATGATAATTTTTTGCCCAGGCTCTGCGACACTTTTCAATGCAACCCATTGGCGAGGCGTAACTAGGTTTATTGTGCTCAGTGGAAAATTTTTAAAATGTTAATCCGTTGAAAACTGTTCTTTATAAAATTCTGCGCTGACTTCTATATTGGGACGCCAATATAACGTAATAAATAATATCGTTTACAAAAATAAATAAAAACAAAATAAACCATTATGGTGAAAAAAATCGAAAGGTATATTGTTGCCTAAAATATGTTTAAGTTTAACGATATTACATCGTTTGCTGTGTAGTTCTCAACAGGTTATCATTATATTTGTCCTTATTATTTCCCTTCTCCCAGGTCCAATATCCCCCATTATTTTTGGTGGCTCTCAAGGCTTACACTGTTTAGCTGTTTCGGTTGCTACGTACCCTGCCATAAGACCAGAACAGTAGATCCACCACCAGTATGCTGAAGGTTTATGATGGCTTCTATGTGTAACTTCCTAATATATGTCGTAGATAGCCATCCATTTTTGGACCTTCCGAAGGATAGGGCTAGAAACTACCTTGCGCCAGTATCTGCTCCTGACCGCTACCATTTCCCCAATATATCTCATAAAATGTACAACTACGCTACGGCCCAGAGCCCCCCATTCATTTGTTACCCCCGCCTTAGTGAAAATTGCTATGAGCTCTCAGCTCCCCTGTTAGTAATCCCTCTGAGGCGTGTGTAAATTGTAAACTGTTTGACAGAAAAACGTGGCCTCTCTCCTTGTAGTGGGGCAGGACTGCGCCATAAATTCCAGAATGCCGCGCGATGTGGCTGACGAGGCTTTAAGCCGAGATTGTTGGTGCCTTCATCTAGAGAAGTAGGAAACCTCTTTGTCATAGAACTACTACCTGATGGTTGGGTGGGTAAAGCCAAGGCGGCTTGCTTCCCTCTTCCTTCTTCCTTCCTCCTCTTCTATTTTTCCTATTTTTCCATTTTTTTTTTCACTATTTCTCAATTTCTCACTTTTTATCCTCTTTTTTTTTATCTTTATCTTTTATCCATAGATTTCCAAGTCCGATACCATGTAATGAACCTCGCAACCCACTGGTAAGGGTGTAAGAGTGACTGTTCAGAAGAAATAGGGACTGGAGTTGAGTTCTTTCCATCCCCTCCCTCATACATACCTAACAACACAGCACACTCAATGATAAGACAAACTGACAAACTCCTATACATACGTGACTAGAAACAAGGGATGAATAACTTGAGACCCGGCGATACTTACGAGAGACTGCAGCGATGATCCATTCCGATGCCAGCGTTGTCCATATAACTTACATAGTGCAAATTCAAATAATCGACTGACAACAATGCAAAAATCGGTGCCGCTTTTTTTCTATTCCGGATTCCGTTCGTGAATACTACGACCTTAACACAAACAGTACAGGTAGTTGCGTAGAATTGAAGGCAATGAAATTACATGTCAATGATTCCCTTTAACCCCTCCAAATTTCCCCATCAAATGATCGAGACACGTCACAACTGGTACAGGAACATGACAATAAACCAAAACCCCAATCGGAAAATTACACGCGAAGAGACTATTGAACAAGGACTATAACTACTTAACTAACTACACTGGACACAGGTGTCCTAGGATCTCACACTACGTCTCAGACACATGACTAGATTACTCCTCAGGTATTTTTCCCCTACCCAACCACTCCACGTCTCTATCGTGTTAGTGGGAGAGGAGATGACAAGATCAAAGTCGCTTTGTAGATGCTCAAATCCAATACATAGGAGACTGAAATTCATAATTAATGCTATATTCCTATGACTTGTCGAGTACAGAGAAGGGTTATTACACATGAACTGTCCAGGAGCACTTTCTGTGCGCAGCATCATGATGACATGAACAGTATCTACGTTCCTGACAAAGGGTGGATACATGAACCAGACACGTGGACAGTGATACAGTGAATGTCATGAAAAGATGTCACGTGACAGGTGGTACAGAGAGATGACATATGAAACCAGACATGCTCGACAGTGGTCACAGGAGATGACATGAACCAGAGCACGTGGGACAGGTGGTACAGGTAAGATCTCTTCCACATGACCTCATGAGTCTCATGACACGTGAGTCAGGTAGTACAGGAGATCGCGTACACTAAACCATCACATGTGGATGAGGTGGTTGTACAGGAGTACTTCCCACATACGCTAGAACCAGCTAACACTACAGAGTAGCAGTGGTACAGGAGATGCATGAGGACTCGACACGTAGTAGGCACGTTGAGTTATCAGGAGATGGACAATGGCACCAACAGGTGACAGTGGTACAGGGAGACCTTACTGCGCTTGGACCAAGGCGTGACAAGTGGTTACTAGGGAGATGTACATGAACCAAGAACCGTCCACAGGCAAATGGCTACAGGAGAGTTGACATTGATGAACCTTTTAGACACGTGCACAAGGTGGTACAGGAGATTGAACATGAGAACAAACAGGTACACAATGACAGTGGGTACTGATAGACCAACATGAACCAGACAACGTGTACAGGTGGTAACATGGATGTATGGAACATGAGAACATGACCACTGACAGTTGGGTACAGGAGTTATGTTACATGAAGTTCACTTAGATTACTATTTACTCGTGGTCTTTAGGCAGATGAATGCATAACCAGACGACTTCTTTTTAAGCGCAAATACATTGAGATCTAATAAAAGAACGTGACAGATTGGATAAGGAGATGAAAAAAAAAAAAAAGCATGATAGTTGGTTCATTTGAGATGACATTGCGCAGACACGTGAAGTCCGTATACAGGGGATGACAAATGAACCAGGACACTCTGTGACAGTGGTAATGAGAAACGCGGGACTAGTTAACGTATGTAACAACCAACTAGACGTAGATAGGTCGAGATTGGGTAAACAGGAGATGACTATGTAATTGACTACGGAGTACACGTTGGATAACAATTGGTAACAGGAATATGACTTGAACCCAAAGATGACCGCTAGTGAACATGTATTACAAACAAGAGATCAATATGAACCAATAGACTTTCATTGGAGGCAGTAGATCGCAATGGAGCTTGGAACATATGGGTTTTACCGACGTGAACGTGTAAGTGAGAAGTCGAGAGTGACATGAACCGAGACACGTGACCAGGGTGGTGTCAGTGATGATGACATGACCAGACCTTTACGGTTTGTGCAGCTGATAAAATGAACCAGGCACATCGTAATTTTACTTTAGGATTGACAGTGAACCAGACACTGCTGTGACTGGTAACAGGAGGACTGATACTGAACCCGATCACAAGGTGGGGACTGTCAGGTGAGTACAGGAGATTGACATGAACTAAGAGTGATAGGTGGACAGAGCCCCCATACACCCCCAGACACATGGTAGAAAAGTAAGCTAATGCTCTTTTTCATTCGAAATGTAAACCCAGCACTACGTTGACCGTGGTTTACAGGATGCTTGTGTACTGATTCATGAAGCCAACACGTGACAGTGAGGTACAGGAGAAATGGCTAAATGACACCCGATGCACTGGTGACATTAGGTGGTACAGGAGCTAATGACATGAACCAGAACACATGGACAGTGGTACAGGAGTATAAAATGCTGAACCAGACACATCCAACCAGTGGGACCAGGAGATGAACACCAAACCAGACATCATACAGTGGTACAGCGAGATGACATGAACCTAGACACATGACAGTAGTACAGGAGATGACATGAACCAGCACATGAACAGTGAGTACAGGATATGACATGAACCATACCACTGCTGACAGTGGTACAGCATCGACGGGAGAATAAGAAGTTGGAAGCTAGATAGGACACACACAAGGTCACACACACACACACACATCAGTTTACCTTAAACAGTGATCGAACGATGTCACACGCCGGAGAAGAAAACTTAGGAGACAGGCATACAGAAGTAGATCGAAGATTTACGATGGAACATGACCTTGACCTTTGATCTGATGGCACAAGACAGGAAGAAATGGCGTAAGCTTGTCACAGTCTTTCCTTCTTGGGGATCTCAACGGGGATGATGATGATTGATGATGGATGATAATGATGATGATGATGATATGATGAACGGACTTCGTTTGCACGGGTACTTTCCAGTTGACGGAACTTTGTTGTTTGTGAAGAAACGTGATCGCAGACGCCAGGCGACATGACAGTTGAAGAAGAACTTTATTTTGAAAAGCCAAACATCTACAGCTTATATATAGTGTGCGTGCTTCTGTGCGCGTTGCGAGCGTTGTGCAAGCGTTTATGTTTATGTATGAGCACGTGTGTCTGTCTGCCTGTATGTGCTCACCCACTAGCCGAACTCACAAACAATTTCACGATCTTCCGCTCCCTGACTCATGAGTTTGAACCTTTGACAGGCCTATCCATATTTCCGCCCCCCCCCTTCTTTCTCCCCCCCCTCCCCACGTCCATCCCTAATTTTTATCTCCCACCTGTTCAATCAAATTTGGTGGGCAGTGCCAACATTTCATCTCTCTCTCTCTCTCTCTCTCTCTCTCTCTCTCTCTCTCTCTCTCTCTCTCTCTCTTTTTCTCTCTCTCTCTCTCTCTCTCTCTCTCTCTCTCTCTCCCTCTCTCCTTCTCTCTCTCTCTCTCTACCTGCGTTCTCCTATCACCAACAGAACAGAGATAAGATAAGTTCACAGGGAAATGTTTCCGCGTGTTATTAACGGGAAGGTTAAAAAAAAAAAAACCGAACTTTGCAGGAACAGTTTTCACTAGACTTCAGTTGTGTTTTTCTCACCATAAGTAGACTTATGTATTTCGTGTTCTAATATTGTTCTTATGTTCATTCATTCATACATACATACATTCATTCATTCGTTCTTTCAGATACGTTTACATTCATTCACAAGTGCATTAATTTTGTCTTATTTGCATGCATTCGTTCGTTTATTCATACAATCCTTCTTCAATGCAAACATACATTCATTCTTTAATATATAAATATATCAATTCTGTCATTCATGCATGCACGCACGTTTTCATTTACTTATTTATTCATACATTTACAAATTCATTCATTCATACATTTATTCATTCAAGTATAAAAGCCATTCACACATTTCTAACATTCATTTATCAATAGTGTAATGCCATGATTGACCTCTCCCACTGACTCATTCATTCATAATATCGTTTTAGTTTAATGTCACAACACTCTCATTTATTCATTTGTAATATCTGCCATTCATGCTTCATTCTAATTTTTTGTTTGTTTGTGGTTTTTTAAAGGCAGCACGAGAGTAACCACGGAAACTCACCTTCATGCAGGAAGTATGTGCCAAAAGAATCTCATGTATTATTTTATTGCAGCTGTGGTGTTTTGTGTAGCTGTTCGTTCTGCATAATGAAGTTGCAAATGTCAGACGATGTGCCATATTAATAAAGTATGACAAGCATAAACCCTCATTTTAAACAGTATATCATTTACATCGTGGTAGTGACAGTCATACGGCCTTCATAAAGTTCATACTCTCAGCTGGGTCCTAAACGCTGTGGAGCCTGGAGTAGCGCTTAGGGTGATTTCTTAACTGAAATGTTGCCAGGGCATTTCTTAGGCAGCCTCTGACAACAAAAAGCCCAGTTTCCTGGTCTTCTAGCCATGAGACTGTTTACACTAATAGAAGCGGTGAAGGCGAGTATCAGGCGCCTCTAAAAACAAGAAGGCTCTGGACAGAGGAAACTCGTAAACCTTTGGGTGAGGCATGTCGTATAAGTAAAGGCATCTCTGCCTCTTCCAGTTCCCCGGGAGTCTCTAAAAAAGACAAAGGAAAAATAGGGGGGGGGGAACCCAAATTTAATTACTGCACCCTCAGACATGTCGTACAAGGCCACTAATATGAGATTGTGTATGGGGATGGCAACGTCATCATGTCAAACCAATTCTCACATAAAACACCACTGCCAGGAGAAGTGCGTGCTTGACACAGGCTTCCTGCAATGGCACCAGCTACGGTAGTGACTTGATACTCTGTCTGGAGCAGACAGGAACACATTTCAATCAGGTAGCTGCCCAACAGGCATACTGGGTGTACAGCCAAGAGTTGAGGAAGGCTAACCTTGTTGGATGCCTTAGGGTAGGGTTTCTTCACCTGTAGTTCATGGACCGGGGGTCCTTGAATAGATCCTAGGGGGTCCGTGAATGGATCATAGTGGGTCCGTCGTGAATGGATCCTAGTCGATCAGTGAATGGATATTAGTGGGTCTGTGAATGGATCTTAGTGCGTCCGTGAATGGATCCTAGGGGGTCTGTGAATGGATCCTAGGTGGTCCGTGAATGGATCCTAAGGGGTCTGTGAATGGATCCTAGGTGGTCCGTGAATGGATCCTAGGCGGTCCATGCACTTAACTTACAATTTAAACTGTTAAACTATGATTCTATGTAATGTTTTTCCCAAGAACAGTCCACAGGTGTCACTAGACAATCAAATGGGTCCATGGCACAAAACAGATTAATAAACCCTTCCCTGGGGTCACAAGTGTATCATAATAATGCCACGTAATTCACGTTAGGAAAGATATCATGGAAAAATGTATCATGAAAAAAGATATCATGAAAAAAGATATCATGAAAAAAGATATCATGGAAAAAGATATCTCCCAATACACGTCAGGTATAGGTATTCCCAAAGCGGATACAGCCGTATGTGAATGAAGTGTTAGAGACATCTCTATACTAGGTCCAGCTTTTCTGTGTCAGGTGGAGAGACAGTTCCTTTCCTCGCTGCCTTTCTCGTTCCCAACTCAAGATCAGATTCAGGTACCCATTTACAGATGGGTAGACTAGAGCATGACGCGAATTAGCTTCGAACGTGGAATTCAGTAATTTTGCCACGAAAGGCAAGCGATTACATACCTGAGTAAATATCCTGAACTGATTTCATGCCGCTACTCCTTGTCTTAAAATAATAAATCTACTTAAATCTTCTTCAAATCTCTCTCACCCCCCCTCCCGGGTCTTTTCCGGCAACCCCCAGAAAAAAATCAGCGCCATTTGGTACCCAGCTCCTGCATCTTATCTGACACCCAATGTGGGTCATACACCGTGCACCTTCCTTAAGAGTTTTGGCAGCATCCAAGATGTCGGAAGTTTCTGAGTGTGCTGACCTGGGCACCTCGGACCCCTGGCGTGACTTTAGTGAACGCGTGCTCAACATCACACGTCACCCACGACTCCCCTCAACACCGTGGCTGTCTCTATTTCTTGCTTGTTTTTAAGGTGTTTTCCCTTCATCTCATATTTAATAATTATTCCTCCAGGATAAATATTTATTTCTATTGTTGTTAAATTGTTCTCCATTCTGTGCCTTATTATTATGTTAAAAGATTGTAATGTCAAGGTCATATTTATCATTGACAAGATTCTTTGACTTTTAAATGTACCGGTATTAGTCCCTACTGTTGACTTCACTGTTCACTTCACTGTTGACTTCACTGTAGACTTCACTGTTGACTTCACTGACAAACCAAATTGGGGGATCGGAGTGGCTAATAGGTTCGCCTCGAATTCTAAAAGTACCGGGTTCGATTCCAGTAGAGGGATTACAATTTATGGAAACTTTTTTTTTCGGAACCAGTGGTGTCCAAATGATGTTATGAGATCGGATGACTAGCCTTCTCTGATAAGTGCGGAATAAAACCGGAGGTCCTGTGTGCAAGTTGCGCACGTTAAAAAACCAACGGCAGTTGAAAATAGTAAAGGGTAGGCCATAAGGCCGCTGCCCTAGCATAATTTACAACATTAGCTAAACCTACCCACCACAAAAATATTTATAGAATGTGTGGTTCCTAGATACACACATCAGGATTCTCGCCGGTGCTACGGAGTTCGTGCACTATGCTGAGATCCTCCTTGTGTGATCTAAGGGAGGAGACTGGGGCACTGATGGGGTTGTCCGTGTGCAATGAAGATAGTCCTTCAAACCAAAACATCACACCTGATGTCCATGTTTATTTGGCCTGAGAGAGCACGTGCTGTGAACTTTCTGCCGTCTGCTTATATCTCAGTTTACAGACTCTAAGATTCTTTCTTTCATCAACCTTCTATCTTTAAAATAAAACTAAGCAGTTACATATTTGTCCAGTCACAGTCACGTCATTGACTCAGTAAAAGGTTGAACTGATTACTTCAGCCAGTTAACATTGACCAAATGTTTGTCACGAGTTTCATCCCCTTGCTCCGCAGTAGTGGTCCAGCAGTGGACAAAACCTAGAGTATCTAATGTGGGTCTTTAAATGTGTCTTCCTTCGCACAAGATTACTCTTGGCATAGTTGTAGATAGAAGGATAATGATGCTTCTACCTCGAGGGAGTTCACAAGATATGTCAGAAGTCTAGAACAATGTTGAATGGGTCTGAGCACGTTAATTTTTTTTATCTGAACCTCCGCCTTTTGTGAAGATGTATATTGTGTAATTTAGCTCGATCAAGCCACCAGCTGATTTAATTCAGCGAAATTCTTCTTATTATTATTAGTGTTGTTCTTAATGGCTCTTTAGATGTAGATATAACTATATATATTAAAATCCGGATTCACAAGTGTGCAATTCGCTCTGTAATAATTACTTCAACTATGACTTTGTCAAAATCAACATTTTCAAATTTAATGATCAATTACTTTGAAACAGATGTAAATACAAATGACTGGTGATTATGAAAAAATAAGTTTCGTCATTGAAACTGAGGATTAGGACTCGAATACATTTCTTTGGTTTTGGCCCGTTAAAAATGGAACTTGCCAAAATGTTGAAGTGCCGATGCTGCTTTTCCGTAGATTCGTCTCTGTGGTGAGGAACACGTTTCCAGATCAGTTCAGGAAGTAACCTCTCCTGGTCAATGCAAGAATCTCCAAACGTCGATCTGAAGCTTCGAACCACAAACTAGTAGTACAGCAAATGGTCTCTCCGGGACTTACCACAAATAGTAGGGTCACCTCATACTGGTACCAAAAACTTAAGAGGGAACAAAAGAACAAAACCGCTGCTAAATATTTGTTTTCCTGATGTTAATCAGGCTCCTATTCCTGCTGTCCGTCAGCCGTTTGTTTTCTCCGATTTTTTATTCTCCCTGAGCAAATATCATATAACTCAGGGAATGTGATGAAAAATCACCAAAATGTCAGTTAATTTAAGGAAAACATTTGTGACTGAACAGCGGCAGTGGATTGTGCCTGAAGGTGCATATTAAGCTTACATACATTCACAAAATGATAATTTACAACTATGCATAGGTTGATGTAATCATCACTCACTCCCTGTTCCATTCAGAGTCTGGGGTTACCTCTGCTTTTGGATCTTCCGCGCGAACTAGCATGAAGCAATCACTAGCGCTTGCTGTGGTGGTTCATGAATGTATCTTTTTCACATTCTGAGGTTGCCAGCCTAGTATGAATCTTTAACATCACTAACATGTCAAACTGATTGCATAAAATTTATGTTTACAACTTACCACAATAGGGAAGGTAGATTGCTTGCTCAGTAGAATAGTCTTGGCAACTTAACACAGTTGCCTCGAACACACTTCTGGTGTATTATTTCTATTTCAGAATCTCTCTGTGACTTGTGAGTGGTCCTAAAAAATATTGGCGAGTTTTCTACTGGTGAACAGAGATGCTCTGAATATGTTTTTGTGTGTCCAGTCCTATAAATTCAGAATCCAACTCTATTCTTTTCTGTGGCAAGGTCCAAGCTGTCTATGTTGACGATTTCTAGAAATGCAGTGCCGTTTGTCAAACTTTTTCTACTTTTATTGTAGGTTCCCGGCCAACGCTTCCACATGGCGTTTTTTAACCAACTCCCAATCAACGCGAATGTTTATTGGCGTCTCAAATGCCAGCCAATGCATTCAAAAGTTCGTGTTATGAAAACTTTTCGTCATATAGTATTCTGTATGACTCAAGTGTTTAAAAATTTCAAACAGTCATCGTCCGTAATTTAAATTGCTACATCCGACAATTCTTGGTAATGTTTACATTACAACTTCTTACAATTATCCTGATCATAACCAGTTTGTCCGGAAGTTTCCTTACAAAATTGGTGTCTGTACCAGATCGCGAATTGACTGCCACTCCACGAAAATGACCCCTCCAGCCAAGCTGGGATGATGGGTATCAGCTCTCAGGTAAACAAACACGACACGAAGTGAATGGAAGGAGTGTAAACATTGACACGAAAAATACCAATTACCTGTCGGAAGGTAGAGATTTAGAATGTGCTAACAATTGAATAATGCATATAATTCAGTACGCGCGACAAATGTAGTTTCGATACTGATGGAGAGGAGAAGAAAGAGCACAATTATGTCACAGTGTTATATTCAATCAACGATAGAAACTCTCAACCAGACATCCATTCAACTATACCTTCGCTCATGTGTACATTCACTCAACCATACATTAACCCAACATACCTTCACTCAACCATACATTGACTCAACCGTACATTCACTCAGTCATACATTCACTCAACTATACATTCACTGAACCATACAGCAACTGAACCAAACATCCATTCAACTATACCTTCACTCAACTTTTAACTCACTGAACGATACATCCGCTCAACCACAAATCCCCTCAACTATACACCCACTCAACCAATCATTCACTTGCACATACTATAACGGATGTTTCCAATCACTGAAATGAAAGGACACAAGAGTCGACAATAGGCAGTGGAAGGCGATAAAGCGTGTAAAATGAGAGCGACAATCATTCCTGGTTAATGAGTTACCAGAACATTCCAACCTTCACTACAAGATATTCTTCACTTCTATTGTATTCTCTTCCAAACAGCTGATGTAGCATTCTGGTACCACTTTAGGGGGGAGGGGGCTGATGAACGGGCTAGGTTACAAACGAACAAAGATCTTCATTTACACAATGCAAGAAAACATTGCATTTACACATTTGACATTTGTGCCCTACATAACAAACTAACTTATATCATGGTCATCATCATCATCATCACCACCATCTTAATCACTATCATCACCATCATCATCATCATCACTATCATCATCATCATCATCACCACCATCATCATCATCACTACCATCATCATCATCACCACCATCACCACCATCATCATCACAATCATCACCATCATCATCATCACCACCACCGCCATTATTATCATCACCACCATCATCATCATCACCACCATCACCATCATCGTCATCACTGTCCTCCCACCATCATCATCACTATCATCGCCACCATCATCATCACTATCATCACCATCATTATCATCACCATCATCATCACCATCATCACCACCATCATTATCACTGTCATCACCACAATCATCATCATCACAACCATCACATCATCATCATCACTGTCCTCCCCACCATCATCATCACTATCATCGCCACCATCATCATCACTATCATCTCCATCATTATCATCACCACCACCATCATTACCATCACCAGCATCACTATCACCACCACCACCATCATTATCATCACCACCATCACCATCATTATCATCACTATCATCACCACCATCATTATCACTATCATCACCATCATCATCATCACCATCATCATCATCGCTATCATCACCACTATCATCATCACTATCATCACCATCATCATCATCAAAACCATCATAATCATCACCATTATAATCATCACCACCATCCCCACTATCATCATCACTATCATCACAACCATCATCATCACTATCATCAACATCATCATTATCAACACCACCATAATAATCATCACTATCATCACCATCATCATCATCACCACCATCACCATTATTGTTACGTGTCGTTATTGTTCAATTATTCCGGAGATATTTTCCGTGGCCAAGGCAGTCACACAACACGTAATCAGAATAACTGAACTGAGCGGACCAACACCTCATCGTCATTGGACATTTTTATGAATAGGCACACATTTCCTTACTAGAATAAGCCAGGGACACCTCAACCAAGTATATTGATGTCCTGGTGATGGAATAATTCAGGAAAAACACAGAATACTGCAGGAGCTCAAAACACATACGTCCGCTCACTTTCCAACACAAGCCGCATCTCTCCTGCAGACGCTCAACTCACTTCTGCTTCAAATTTGTTCACGTCTGCCAGTCAACCATATCGGCATGACGTCACTTCCTTTATTAATAAGTGACTCCGTATAAAATAAACAAAAAAGGATTGATGAGAATTAAATTTAATCTCTCGGGATAAAACTTTCTTTACATTTAAATTGAATAGCTTCAGCTTTACATTATATTTAAATGAAAAGGTTAATAATACAGATAGAATATGTTTACATTTACATTTCCACTGATTGAAAAGTGTTCACAAAATAAATTGAATAAGTTTTTCATTTATGTTTACACTGAGTTGAAAAGGTTGAAACTTTCATTAACTTTAAAATTATGAATATTTTCACAAAGACATTTTCACTGGTTTAAAGCTTGAAAACTTACATTAATTTTAAAGTGAATATGTTTGTATATACATTTACACTGCTTTGAAAATGTAAGTATTATACTTAAAATGTACATCACTTCTTCCATCTTTCCCTCCCTGCTCTCCGTATGAAACTTGGGATTACTTTCTGTTTTTTAGTTCTAATTAAGAAATTAGCAATAAAGCAATCACCAGCCCCTGCAGTGGTCTTTCATGAATCATCATTCTATACGCTGAGGTTGCCAGCCTCAAAATACTTGGACATCCAATAGCGATTTTCACACATTAAACTTCACATGGCAATATACATATTTATGTTAATTCGCATGTTAGTAATATAAAATGTAAAATGACAACTTACGCCAATCCTGGCTCACAGACGTTTTGCTCAGATGAATAAAAGAGACTTGAGCAGGTCTTTTACACGCGTCTGGGGTGTCGTAAATTTAATAAGTTCCCTCTCTGACGTCGTGTGTGGTCCTTCAGTTTTCTCAGTCCCGGTTTCCTTATTTAATGTGAACGAGATTTCCTGGGCTATGAAAGTCCGTCAAAAATTCTCCAATAAAAGGTGTCCGGTATTTTAAGAAGGAATGCTGAATTCTAATTCTTCAGTCTAGCAAGGTCTGGTATCTTGGCAAGCGATCTTCACAGTGGAATAACACTGAAACGTGTCAGGTTATATTCCCGGTCTCCCACGCATCTGTTTGTTATGGAGTTAAAATAAACGCTGCAATCATTTTCACACAGGCGGGTGAGGGTGTGTGTCATGAGTAAAATTCATAACATGTCTGTGGATGTTATTAAATGGTTCGACAAGGATTCATGTTTGTTTATTATCGGTAATCCTTGGTAATAGGAAGTTACGTCATTGCCTCGAGGTGCAGTTCGCAGACGTTAAAGTCGATATCAGCAAAAGTAAGCGACCGGCTGCTATGGTCTTCTGTGTGTTTCATTGTGGCAGGTGGACGTATGTCTCTGGGCTCCTGAGACCTATATTATTTCGTGACATATTCCTAAGTATTCCATCACTAGATCATCCATATACCTCCGTGAGATGATGTTAGTATATTTGTAATGGGAATTATGAATGCTGTGGAGAACGTGAGTCTGAATTAAATAAATATGTGTAAAACTTTCGAGGACAGTGTTCTAGCTACAGACGGTAGAGAGCTATACTGATGACTGTATATGTGGAGCCATAAGATATAATGGCTTTCCAGATTATACCTGTGGAGCAACGTTTATTGTATTAAACATTGTGTGGATTGTCCACTCTGTCTTTGTGGTGACTTTATTAGTTCGAGTTGAATTGCTGTGTGCGTGGTCTACCAGTTGTACCCCTATGTGATCTTTGGCCAGAGTAACAAGACGTTTACTCATACTATGCATATAATATAATAGAAAGACACGCAACAGATAAATGGAGGCCTCAAGCCGGGATCCTGAGTCAAATGTAGAATGCTGATGTCCGGATAAATTTTTCAAGTCGTTGGACTCCGTTTTCTGAAGAAAAAAAATCACAAATGTTCAAAATGGCGGTGTGTGTCGTCTACTGACCTGTGTGGGGATGAAAGAACATTAATTGCTGTCCTTGTTTTCAGGTATCTCCTGAAGGACACGTTCAGAGACTGTATGTTTGGCTGTTTATTTGCCTTTTTGCCATTGTCTTTTTACTATACGAAACTTCTTTTTCAGGTGGGCACTTCATAGATATTAATATTGCTTTAGCTTTTTTCTTTCAGATATTACTTCAGTTCTGTCTTCGTTGTTAAAAAAAGAACTCGCCAAACAGGATTGTTTGGTCGCATGTGTGTGATGTTTCTTTAAATATATTGAAAATCTGTTTCTCCAAATCACCAATATTGAGATTACCTGACGCTCGATTTCCGTTTACCCTCAGAGTTGACGCCTCTGGATCAGGATCGGTGGAACGCTTATGCAAGAGTTTGAAGGTTGTATGCATCCAATCCTATATGTCAGTAGGAAATTGACTCCAACAGAGCAGAAGTACCCCATTGTTGAGAGGGAGCTGTTGGCGATTGTCTTTTGCTTCGCCAAACTTCAACGTTACCTTATGGGAGTGAGATTCACCTAGGAGACGGATCAAAAAGCGCTGTCCTATCTCAAGACAGTGAGATTCCGAAATGATAGGACTGCCAGGGCTTCACTTGCACTTCAGCCCTCCGATTACAACATAAGAGCTATCAAAAGAAGCCAGAATGTTATGGCTGATGTCCTGTCGCGCTGTATCAAGGACCCTATATCACCAATCAACGCTATAAATGCAGGTGACTTATAATGTTGAAACTAACCTATGAACTGACTTCGTGATATGGTAATCCGTGGAATATTACATTTATGATGACGTGTTGGTCTGACACTACTACATTTGAACAAAAAGTCCAGGGATAGAGGATACCATTACATGCTGAAAGCTACCAATGCTGAAGACTATGTTACATGTTCGCATTTAAAGAAAATTTTTCAGTCACTTATGTGACAGTGCCTATAAGATTAATCGGTTCACACAGCACATGATGTGGATGTATGCTGAAATGCGCAAGGTGGTGTAGTATCTCTTTCAACTCACCGCATTACGTACATATATGGTGCCTTAATGACAGTGCTCATATTCGATCTACAAACTTACGAACATACATTATGTGGAATGTTGAAAATATTGTGACTTCAAGATATTTCGTACAGACATGTACTGTCATTTTTAATTGGAACACCGACGTCTACAGATGAAGGGACATAACTCTTGGATGACTCGCATAATCAGGGGAAATAACAAAATAAATGTCCTATCTGATGGTTTTTTCTATTTGCAATTTCTTTGGATGGTAACATTTGGATTCGTACGAACATACTATTGTATGGAAGACAATCATGGATTGTGTCAATAACTTATTTGGACATACTTCAAGGGACTTTGTGTGACATTTTATTAATGAGTTGAATACCATTACACTACATATTTTAACTACTGTGTTTAAAATTGAGTGTTCTTTAATGATAATTCGCCAGACTTTGTTTGATCTTTGATGCAAATCATTTTCACACTCACACTATATTTGAATCAAGATATGGATAATGTGCCATACTATTATCAATTCGTACAACACATAGGCATAGTCTTATCTTTTGCTCACAAAAGTGTGTTAGATACAACATTACATTTGTTCTCTTAATATCACTATGTTATGTTGATGACACGTACTTTATAGGTACACATACTTTTAATCTTTTAACGGATAAGGTTGCATTCACTCACTTTCTTAGTTGATTGTCTGCCTCATTTCATAATTAAATAAATATATGTAAAACTTTCGAGGACAGTGTTCTAGCTACAGACGGTACAGAGCTATACCGAAGACTGTATATTTGATGCCATAAGATATAATGGCTTTCAAGATTAGGCATGGGGAGCAGCGTTTAGCGTATTAAAAATTGTGTAAATTGTCCACTCTGCCTTTGTAGTGACATTGATATATAAATAAAAAATAATATGGTATGACATTGATAGTTCGAGCTGTATTGCTGTGTGCGTTGTCTACCCCCGTTCTACCCCTTTGTGATCTTTGGCCAGAGTAACAAGACGTTTACTCATACTATGCATATAATATAATAGAAAGACACGCAATAGTGTGGTACTTTCAAAATATTCCACGTGAAATAAGTTGCGTAAAGCAAAAGGTCACATACTACGATATATGGCAATAAGATATACGATGCCTTGCTTACAGACTCGCGAACATGTCGTTAACCTCATATGACACGAGTTCCAAAAGTAACAATTCATTACTTTATCAGAAAGTAATCTCTTATCGGTGTCTGTCCATAAGTAGTCTCCCCGTATTCCAAGCTTTGGTGATGCGCGCACCCGTCTTATCGGTGATTAGGCAGATAACGCTGCACGATGTACGTGTTAATCCGTAGCGGCCAAGCTTGGTACTTCTTCTTCCTCATCTTCTTCCTCGTTCGCCCTGAAAAGGACGGTGGTTGCGTTGTGTCTGTTTACGCTTAAGCTGTGATATCTGCACCTTTCGGTCGACACATCCGACTTCAGCACGGCATTTTTTAGGGACCGGGTTTGCCTTCCCATTGCGATCCGCACTTGCTCAGCCAGACTGCACTGCTGCAGACTGTTTCCAGGACCACCACGTGGAGGTGGAGTGTGGTCTTGACCAGCTCTGGTTCGCTGGTCCTGATGCAAGCAGTACAGCTATGGGTCGCTGACTGCATTCACTATTGCTTCATCTTGGGGTCCCAAGCTTGGTACAATAGAATCTTCCGAACCTGCCTCTCGTAATAGTATCTCTACCCCTCCTTGCAAATGTGAGGTGTTTATCATCCACAAGGAGTGTCAGATAACAGACAAGACACAATATACTGGAAGTAGTGAAAGCATTCTTGAAAATATAAACTATCTGCTACATAGTATAGAAAGAAAGTGCGACAATTGAAAGCACGCAATAAAATCAGTACCACAAATGCACCGATTGCTGCCGGAGTGAAACAGAGATCGAGAAGGGCTCCCCATTCTGTCACAATCACTATCATCACCATCATCATCTTCACTATCATCACAACCATCATCATCACTATCATCACCATCATCATCATCTTCATTTTCCTTGCTGCACTTTATGGAGCATGGACCCGCCATTACAGGACACATGGATAAATCATTCACTAACTCTGCAACTAGGGTTTCTGTAGCATTTTCTTTGACATGATGAGGTTGCCAGCGACATACACAACTTCGTGTTAGTCGCCATGTCATATAAATGATATACATAACATTCATACACGCTAAAGCTACAGTCTATAATTAAACTAACTTCGATAGCAACAACAAAAAATCTAACATTTCAGCTGGTATTAAAATAATAAACGTTTAACTATCCAGCTAATAACTTGTGAAATTAGACAGATCTTCAGATGCCGACTGGGCCTAGATATCCTTAAACTCTTGTAAATATGGGGAAGGAGCTTCAAACGACGCCTTTACTTCGCCTTCCGCTAAACCATGATGAACTACTGTAGTCTCTGAGAAAATCAGGTCAAGTAATTTGAGAGGATTAACAGTAGTTAAAGATTTGGCACGCGCTACTGGCCTTCCCCTCAATCGGCACTGGCTTCCGTTTCTTTTCCCTCCGTTATCTACACTTCCGCTGGTTCGCTCATGCCCACAAGATAATGTTCGCGTAGCAAGTAGGATTATCGCAGGATATCGGAAGTGAAACGCTGGAACACAGAACACAACACCTTCCCCCTCCCCCCCTCCCCCTTTCCCCCCCCCCCCACCCGGAGTCGGGGGTGAGATGGAACCGGGGCAAGGTGGGGAAGACAGAGATGACAATGTGAACAGTTGAGAAAGTGACAAGTGATGGCTGGGACGGGGGAAAATAGGAAAGGATCGAAGGATATGATTGTTGTAGTTCCCATGAATTTCTCCAGGTATGAAAATCTGCTCTTAATATGCCAGCCTGCTCCTGAAATTCAGGCCAGGTTTCTGGCTACTGAAGACCATTTGTGAAACAAATTATGGAATAGATGCAGACACATCACGTGACGGTAGACAAAGTGGGACACATAACAGTTAAGGCCAAGTGAAGGAAACACAGATAGTGTCGGCTTTACTGTTAGTAAAATATATGGCTCGAAGGGATAGGGAAAGATTCTTCAGGGAGCCCATCAAGTTTGCCAAAGAACTGTTTGAGCAGCCACGGTCGGGTACACTAAACATCAGGAAAGAAGACTTGGAAGAACACCTTAGAATGACATATTCAGATGGTCGCAAAGATAAGCCGCTTAGCAGCATGCCAGGTCTTAAATGGCCGAGTAAGCCAGGAGCTGAATTTAACACCAAGCCCCAAACGGTGCAAGAGGTAGAAAGCATTATCCAGAAAGCTCGGTGCAAGTCAGCTCCAGGTCCTAATGGTGTTCCATATGTGGTGTATAAGAGATGCCCTGAGGTGCTCAAACGACTGCTCCGTTTACTGAAGAATGCGTGGAAAACCCAGCTTGTAAGCAAGGAATGGAGAAAGGCGAACGGAGTCTACATCCCGAAGGAACAATATTCCACAGACATCAATCAGTTCAGGCCAATCTCACTACTCAATGTGGAAGGGAAGATATTCTTCTCAGTGATGGCGAAAAAACTCACTACATACCTCCTGGCAAATGGGTACATTGACACTACCACTCAGAAAGGAGGTATCCCAGGTACTCCAGGATGTCCAGAGCATGCCACAATGATCTGGGAAGCAATTCAAAAGGCAAAGTCTGACAGAACAAACCTCCATGTAATCTGGTTGGATCTAGCGAATGCTTATGGATCCGTTCCACACCAGATGTTGTGGCAGACCCTAGAAATGTATCATGTTCCACAAGAGATTGCAGCAATGCTGAAGCTGTATTTCGCAGGGTTTTCTGTCAGATTCTCAACCAGAGAGTATACAACGAAGTGGATTGGCCTTGAAATTGGAATTGCAATGGGATGTACCATCTCTCCGATACTATGTGTGATGGCTATGCAGGTAATCCTCAATGCGGCTGAAGGAATGGCTATAGGTCCAAAGCTCGGTGGCATGTGACACATTAATTCATGGTTCTCGGCCAACCAAAGAATCCCTACTGTCATTGAGAGGAACCTGTTAAAAAAGTCTTGGCAGGGTGTACGAAGCCTCATTAAAAGACTCGAAGGCAGTGCAACAGACAATAGAAATGGCAGACAGAGGACTACAGATCATAGACCAAAGCAGACTCCTGGGGGGAAAGTTCAAACTGTGGTGTTTGCTCCAGTTTTCATGTTGATACCGAAGATGCTGCTTTGTGCCACTGCTTATATATGAAATAGGAGCACAAGTACAGTGGAAGCTATAGAGCAGAAGGTCAACAAGTTCATGAGGAAATGTGGCTAGGGGTACCCACCAAGGTCTGTCAGATGTAGCACTGTACTGCAAAAAAGTCAAAACTTCTGCTTCCTTTCAAGTCAGTTGTTGAAGAGTACGAAGTGGGAAAGGCAAGGCGTGCAAGGATGCTACGCGAGTCAGCTGATGACGTGGTTTAATGTCCCATTCAATGAAGCCCCACACTGAAAACGGGAAGGAAAGCTGGAAAAGTGGAAGAAGCTGTTGATGCTGCCTCAAGAGTCACACAAAACTGAGGGAGGTAATCGGATTACATCACAAACGAATAGACGGGGATATTTGTCATGGGGAGACATCCGCTGGTGGTCCAAGGCATCAAGCAGGGAGCGCAGAGACATGGTAGTTCAGGATGAGATACGAGGAAGCTGAGAATGATAAGAGGTTGCAAAAAGCAGTGCAGCAGGTCAACAAGCAAGGCCAATGGGACTACATGGGTTAAAGTGAGCCCTGCAGAGGTCCTTGACATGGAATGAATATATGGCATATGGCACCTCTGTTAGGCTCAGCTTCGTTGTTAGATCAATGTATGACCTGCTGCCGATTCGGCCACATCAAACCTTGTGAAATGGGGAACGTCGGATCATGAGCAGTGCCCCCTGTGCCCAGGGGGAGGCAGGGACACAGACGACTTGAACACGTGCTCTCAGCGTGTTGTAAGGTGTCATTAGGGCGATAGGGCGAAATACACTTGGGCGCCATAACAGCAAAGTGCTGAAAATGAAGCTTGCCTCTAGCCGACAATAGAACTAGCAAGTGAATGAAAGGCGAATAGCAAGCCCATTCAGGCCGATGGCTAACCACCGCAAATACATACATTCTAGCTATTCTGAGGGCAGGAAAGTCAGTCATCAGCACACCCCAAAACCGAGATAAACCATGGTAGCAGGTAGCTTTTTTAGCCCATCTCTTCTTGACTGTGCAAACGATTAGGGAGATGGCGGTTAGACACTACCTGGACGGAGGGCATATTCCAGAGAGTATCAGAAGGAAAATCTGCGGAGACGGCCGGATATAGTGCTTCATTCTGCAGCTTCAAGCGCTTCAGGTCAATACTGATTGAAACATGACCGTACCGTAGGCCGATTTGATCTCCAGATTAGACGTAGCAACATTCGTATTCAAAGCGGCCAAGTATATATGATCTAGGCCGCGGATCTGAGACAGCTGATGGGTTCACTGCAAGGGTCATGGCTGTTTGAAGGGTGGGCGGCAAGAGGGCTTGTGGCTGCGCATCAGTGTATGATATTTATTGAAACTGTTGGGGCTCTGAGGGGGAAACAGTCCCGAACAAATAAAGAACAAGGGGCAACTGCCTGAACAAAAAAAAAGGCTTAGTGAAACTAAAGCCGAAAAGGCATCATGTGGCTGTGGAACAACCGCAATGGGGCAACATAGAAAAATCGCGTGACAATAAACGCTGCGTTACACGGACAGAAAACACCAGGAATATTTTCTAAGTCGAGTCTACAATACGCCTGAGTTTTTTCTGGTGTAGCTAGTGTGTAAAGGCAAGCGGGCTGTGATCTGAGGTGGCTAACAGGCGGTGTATAATATAAGAGAGCGTGTTCAGGCACAGAAATTTCACGTGGCTAGCGCTTCAGTGGCGAGCCTAACTCGTCGGCGTTCGCGCAGCAGGTGTCTCATGTGTGTTCTTAGTTTTGATGGTGCGACGGACAGAACAGGAATAATTTGTCTTCTCTTTGTTACTTACACAATATGTCTCCACGGTTGTCGGAAACGGAGGTGTGGATTTTAAAAAGTTGCTTCCATAAGTGTAATGGGTTCCATTTTCGATACAAGACAAAACAGGAGGCTGAGAAGCATGGGAGTCATGTGACCCCCAGTGGGCCGGTCCAACTTAGAGTTGTAAAATGGAGTATACTGGCCGGAACACTTTTCGAATCGGGGATCTGATAACAATATTGCCTACCCGTTTAGTATACGATGCATCTGCGTAAAGAGTTTTCCTATCATCATCATGGCCTCCTATTAGAGGCTGACTTGAGGGTTGGGCATTTCGGGCACTGATCCCCAAGGGCCCTCATGAAGACCATGATAGTATTAAAATTAAGCGGAGTTGAGCTTGGAGTCAGTAAAGAAGGTTAAGTAGAAATTTATGATTTTTGAAAAAATGAATGGGAAATTATGGTGCGGGTATATTGTGTTGACATGGGAAATAAATAAAGGGAAAGTTTTTGTGATTTTTGACTAAAAGGGCAAGGCTTACTCTGTAGGTGTACCAATTAAGGCGTCTGAGAAGTATTAGATATTGTGAAGGTGAAAAACAGTCTCCATGAGGTAGACAAAAATGTGGTTCACGATTTTGAAATAACATTAAAAGAATGTACTAATTGGGAATATATGGAATAAGGGACTTAGTTACCGAAGGGAGGTAATAATATTTAAGGTTTCCTCGCTGAGTTCTTGTTTGGCTGACAAGATCCGGAATGAACGTGAGATGAGCCGGTTTTCTGAAAGCGAACAGTCCGTCATAATGAATGGGGTTTTGAAAAAAAGTGGTAATATGAAATTGAGGAAAGAAGTTAGTCATTGGATTTGAGAAGCGTCAAAAGTAGTCAGTAGTCATGGTTTAGAAATGTTTTCTCCCATGTATAAAAATGTTTGAATAGTGAGACCACCAGGGAAGATCGTAGACAACTGAGTCACGCAGTGGCCTTAACTAAGAGTCCCTGTCCTGAGTAAAGAGACAAGACACCAATTCGTAGGATAGCGCAAATCTGAGAAGATAGATTACTAGATGAGAATTAACGTGACTGTGGAGATGAGACTTGTAGCTTCAAACGGTTAGAACGCTAGATTTGCTTCTCCCCCGCCACCAGTGACTTTTGCTTAAGCAACTTTCTCACCACCTCACGCTCAGCTCGAGATAAGGATATGCAACTAATTATCTAGCAACAGAAACAAACTGTACAGTTAAAGGAATACAGGTACAGATAGATTGAAATGACAAACTGATGCCAGTTCACAAAGTTTTATAGTTTACATTACAAACAAAAAATCATACTACAGCAAAAAAAAAAAAACAGAAGGCCCTCTCCTCTGAGTAAGTTTCTATATTAACTCCCTCATACTGTAACCCGACAGGAGAACAGACAACTAGCTAAACTTAATCCCCTCTGTTTCGGCTTCAGTTTGCCCCTTCCTGACACGCTTATCGCCTTCGTCTTGGGCTCACGATGCGTTGCTCTTCGTCACTTACTCTCCTCCCGTTAGCATTTAGAGAGGTATGATTTCCCTCTCGTCCTCTGGCAGAAAAACTTATGAGGGGGCACTTGAGGGTGGAATATATATAAATATATAATATATATAAATAGGAATATATATATTATATAATATATGCCTCTGGCTGTAGATCTAACCTCTGATGATTGGCTCCTTAAACTATATCACAACGACGATGTAACCCGCTACGTGGATGTTGGCCTACTGGTTTTTATTGTGGCATGTGTCTGTAAACAATACCAGTCCCCAGCCGTGGCCTGTTTCTGTATTTGGCCGTACAAGCTAAGAGCTCACATTCCCTAGACAATTCAACCGCTGAAGGTATAGTGTTTCCTCACGTCATAAAACTTCTAATGCCTCTCCGTATTGCAGACTAACTATGCTCCAGTTACCAACTCTCTTACCCCAGTTCTCTGTCAATTACGATGTGTCTCTTGCCTCCCTCTCTGAGAAGCCAAAGACCGTTGCAGCTTAGGGTTTTCAAAAAAAAAATATCAAGAAATACGTAATTCAAAACACTTTAACAACAAGATTATACCTACACCCCGTTTTCCTAACATAATTAAAAAGTCCTTAAATACCAAGTTCCATCTCTAAGTATTATTTTTCACTGTTTCTGCCCTCGGGTCAGACTTAACGCTCAACTTCCTTTTCCTCTCTCCACTATTTCTTCTTATTTTAAAGGCAAGCCCAAGGAGGTTTTCAAAATAAGAACAACTTATTTAGACAAACAAATGCAATACACCATAATTCTCTCTAGAATATTTACACACATCCTAAACTTCACCCCTATTCCTTCTGAATTAACATTAATTATACCCTTTTCTTACCCACCCACAAAACAAAAAACTGCCGTACTTTACACTTCTAATTTATCATACTCAACTGTGGTTACAACTCTGAACTCTTATAAAGTTACACAGTGCCTTTCGTCTCAACCTAAAGCCCCTATTACATCCAACCGTTAACACTATCTCAAACCCGCGGCCACGAAATCATATGAACATCGCCAGCTAGACATAGTAAAATTACAATACCACAAACCTTACACTACACGGCTCTAGCTTTGTAGAAGTCGGCAATGGATGGCAACTGACCCGACTAACAATAAAATTAAAAATCCCAGAAGAAAAGCTTACTCTTACTTGCTAACTCTTTCATTTAAAATTCATACACCACTTTATTAAGTTTACGAACAAATACCCAGACTTTCAGAAAATCCACGAACCTGGAAGACGCAGCTGATTCTATATTCACGGCCATAAAGTACTTGGACTTGGAGCTCTAACTACTAATTTGACCCTGCATAGATAGGGCCACTTTCTTTATGCCCAAGACGGCGCGGAGAGTCATAAGCTTCTAGCAATCGTCTTCGAAAATTTCCCGCTTCCCAACCCCACTTCAGACAAAAACAAATGACTGCTAATAAATTTTAAAATCAAAACCAATCGACGAGCTGTTGCACTGTTATAAATATGATAATAAAAAAAGATAAAAAATTAAAATCCTTAACCTCGACAAGTCCACTAGCGACGAGAATAGAATCCTCCCCCTGCTGGAACGGAGGAGAGAGGGGGGGGATCAAAGAAAATATACTCCCCCTCGAAGCTCGCTAGAAAATGAATCGTATATAAACCTAACATATCAACTAATGGACACGACTATCACACAACAGAATGACTCTAACTAGCCCACGTTACAACACGGGTATAGGGTCTTTCTCCCATCTCTCAATCGAGAAGAGGTTTGGTTGCTTGGTGGTATGATCATCATCCTACAACCGCCATACAGAATAACCAGAAATTAAAACAATACGAACTAGTACAGTCCCTAGAATAAAAATAACGAACCAAAATTAATAAATGATGGACAATGAAATGGTGTATGGAGTTGACTAAATAAAAATTAAAAGTAACCTCATCTCCAATACTCCGCCCTTCTAAGGTACGGACCCTCCTCGGCTTAAAAGACTGTAATCCTTTATTACAATTACGAGCACCTCCTATGCAACGTCCCGGCCGAATCCCATTCGCAATCCATTCCTCTTCAGTGGTTTTCTCCACGCGAGCTAAGTTGCCGGCTTAAAGTTATCCTGCTCCACAACATTAATCCATTCCAGGAATGTATTGTATCGAAAATGAGACATACATGCTTAGCAAAAGAGCCCATCATGATTGTGCTTTATTTTTGGTTTGTTGCACCTCAAAAAACGCCAAGGGGGCCGGGAACTCGCTTTGCACAACAAACTTGATGCATATAGATATTCGTGATGTTTTTTGCGAACCCCGGAAACTAGGCAATGCCACTCCTCGTTTCCTATTTAGAAGATAATGCCTTTCACAGCGTAAATTTTGTACTTGCATATGAACCTGGAAATACCAGTTCACCTGCTGAGTTTTTAAATTCTCTTTGCCGACAAAGTGGATCCTATCCCAATGGCACTGGCGTCCCCCACTCGTAACACAAGGGTTTCGTATATGATCCCCGGAAGCAGTAATAAATGAAACTGAGGTCAGCCGTTCTTAAAGAGTGGTGTAAGCGCTACGCAATTGTCAGCTGTTCAATTGACTTCACAGGTTGACCTTTCCGGGTGAGGTCAGTTTAATAGGGGTCCGTTAGACTATAAAGTAAGGGAATGAATTTCTGTAGTAGGTGCACAAAGAGAGAAACAAACGCGTAACCTTTTTCGTTGGATGGGGCGAGCTGCGTTACGTATTTTTTGTCCTACATTTTTGGTCACAATGAAACCGTGAGCGATAGTGTGCCCTAGAAAGTCTAGGGTATGAAGCCCGAGTAAAACATTTACTCGGGCGAGTGCTCTCAGCCCGCTTCCTTCAGCCTCCTGAGGAGCAAGGCGACGGTTGCCCCTACATGTCCTCCCGCAATCTGTTGCGTATCATTAAATCCATCCATAAAATTAATGAATAGATGGGGGTGTGCAACGGCCCATAACAGCTTCCTCATCACTTCGTGATATAGTGCACCGGTGGCATTTTAATTTATCCAATAACAGCATTGACGTGTTTAAAAGATTTAATGCTTCTCACTGTGCTTAAAGGCCAAAATCGGCCTGACTTCCCTCTTTCACCAGAAAGCTGATAATACCTTTACTCAAGTCTATTTTGGAAAAGATTTTTTGCTTTACTCCGTATGGTAAAAAAGTTCCGCCGGAGCTGGGGAGGGCTCCGGTTTGAAATTCGGTCACTGTGATAAGCAGGCAATAGTCAATGCACATCCGAGTTTCGCCATTAATGGTTTTGGTAACAGCACTCACGCTAGAGCTGTAATGGGAAGTGGTTTCTAGTAATAATGTTTGGCTGCAAGCAGTTCGTCTAATTTCCTCCCGTCACGCGGGCGGAGCTTTTGCGTACGGACTGACGATATATTTTGACCCTCCCGGTGTGTCGTTTTTTTAATTCTTCATGTCACACACACAGGCGATGTGTAAGTCCCCCCGGCGCTTATCCGTCAAACCGTCCTGTACTCATTGTTCTAATATACAGCGGCTGAGCTTTACGCGCCGATACTTCTGAAAGAGTGTCCCACGATTTCACGTCTCTGAACGACTCACATCTTTACTGCAAGGGGTATTCCTCAGTAATTTCTCCGTCTCTCGTCCTCATCTCAATAGCACCTGAACACGCAATTAAGTTTTTTTTGATACGGGGTGGCGTTGTAGAATATTTCTTAAGGAGATTTACATGGTATATCTTCCTTTTCCCTCTGATAGTGATCCCTGTATTTGGTGTGTTATAGAAAATTTTATCCAAGAGACTTCGAATTGGCCCTTGCCACCAATTCGCAAATTTAGTTGTCCCCCTGGAAGTTAACAACAAGACCTTCTCTCTGGCCTGGATATTCTTCTTTCCTTTGCCCATCTTTTTGTAATCTTTGCGCCTGTTTTGCACTAGCATTTACGGAGGTTAGAGCTGACAAGTTCGTGATACCTAACTGTATGCCGATCCTCACAGCCTTCTACATATTTATATGATGCCGAATACCGAGAGTTGTCTCATCGGCCACACTGATCGCGTCAACGACCTGAGCAAGGCCCTCCAATGGAGCCCTTTGATAGGTCGACCTGAATAATAAAGTTGGCTGGCGGCAATCCCCTGTTAGAAGCTTGTGGGTCACCATCTCAGATAACAAACATGGGCACGAGGGAAGAAAAAGGGTCCCATTCCTCTCTGTCCCAGCTCCCTGTTCTAACTTGCGAAGCATCATCATCAGGCAGCCATTGAACCGCTCCACCTAGTCCGTTTTTCCGGCCGGATAGTAATGGACTGGATATGTATATCACAACAGAAAGCCCTGAGAAACGTGAAGAACTCCTCCTCATCAACAAGCGCTTAACGGGGATTCATTATCGGTCCAACACTTATTGCTGAGTGAAATCCAGTCGGCGTAAAGATATAGCACAAGTAGGCTTCTGCGACATGCTATCGAAGTCCCGTGGAACCTCACTGGAGAACATGCCTATCATCTTCACAAGGTTCACGCATCGACTAACGTTCCAGAATGAACCTGTTTCGTCCGCTTAGTTCATCTAAGCGGACCTACTATGCTCCAGAGCCGCCACTCGTTCTCGAATGGGGTAACCCACGATGGGCAATCTGTCCCAACGGAACAGGGGGTAGTCCATGTTTGGGTGGCCAACTCTCTGACACTGTGCGCAAGACTTTACAAATCTTATATTATATCCGAGCGTCATTTTTCTCTCCGGCCTAATTAGTATTGGGAGCCGAAATTCTATGTATGGTGGCCCCATATCACCATATGCCCACTAAATGAGGGAAGCGCATGTCCCATTTCTAAAATTTTGTGGCCTATACTTTGCTTGTGACACGACCCAGCTGGTATTATGGCCCTACATCTTCCTCCTCCTTCTTCCCTTATCGATCATCCAGCCCTTCTTTTATAGTATAGAAATTACCTCCTTTTTTTTGCGGGTCCTTAGAATTGGGTCAATTTCTTAAAACAGGCCTCCTAATGTCGTGGATCCGATGAGTTTGGGCTTACTTCAATTCCCATTTGGCAACGGTTTTGTGGGGGCCCTCACTTCCCCGTTCCATTTTGGTTAAGGTTTCCCTAAAACCACTTGCTGCTTAAGCAGACGATTTCCGTCCTTAGGGTCCTCTAGGTTACACGTACCGACACCAGTAAAATGACCTCATACAGGGGCCCTCCATTACTGCCTAAACTGCCGCCTTGAACGAGCTTCAAACAATACTCGACACTATCTTATAAAAAAATACTGCCGCTACAGGAGTCGCATATCGGTATCATCTCCTCTCTCAACACCCCACAAATTCCCTCCATTTATTCTGTTTTCTGGCACTTCACTAGATGATGGCCTAACGGTACCTCGAAGGCTCAATCCCTGAGTTAACAAACAACACTCTTACAACTAACAACCCCAAACTCCGTTTTTCAACCACATTTACCGTTACTATTCCCACCTCGTGGAAGTCGGACCACCTCCAGTTCTGAGAGCCCCCTGTCCCCTCATCCGATTCCTGTGCAGGAGTTATGTAAACATGCCCACTCTCGTTCGGGGGTTTTCCCGGCTACCCCCAGTTCTCCCACTTCGAGCTATAATTGCTTCTGTCGCACCACCTTTCCGACCAAAGTACGTACGTACTGTCCGGGCCGATGGTCTAATTCTTGATCTAGAGTTCTCCGTTTATTAGTACTACTGTTTTGGCGTGGCGCGCTCTGAGCGTGCGTTTTCAAAGACCGGGCGGTCCCCGCCGTTGTTTGAAGTTAATATAAATTTGATTTAATTTTGTCTCGTTTCTTTGTGGCTTACTGGGGATCTTGCGCCCGTTACATCCTTACACATGGGTTGGCGACGTCCCTCGGGTTTTTCATCCATTTCTGGCCCAGTATTTCGGCCTGTGCCGTCTGGAACCTTTCAGCAAAGATAATAATCTGGTCAAGTTGCTGGGCGCCATGCTCCACCAGATACCGCCTCAAGTCCGGAGACATGGTTACCTTCAATTGTTCCATCATTACCAACTCTTCTATACCTTCGTACGTTTTTGCCATTCCCGCCAACTCCCGCCATCTAGCGAGATAAGTCCTTAATCTTTCTGCGTATTGGGTGAAACTCTCTCTCGTTTCCAGCCGGCTCTACCGGAACATTGTTTGGCACGTACGTGGGATCCACTGGAACCTTTGTAAGAAAGCATTACGAAAAGCTTCGAAATTATTCTGGTCTTCGATGACCATCTTGCTATAAATGTCATACGCAGGACCTTCTAGGGACTGAGACAGCTTTAAGCACCAAAGACTTCCATCTAATCCATATGCCGTCGCCATCCGTTCGAATTTCTCCAAAAAACGTCGATTTTCTCGTTCCCACTAGTGAAAGAGTCTAATGGGACATTCATGGCTGCCATCTTGGGGCCTGCGTGTCCTGAGGGATCTGTCGCCCCTGCTCTGGGGAGTTGCTATTCGCCGAACTGCTATCAAAGGCCCTACTTTGTAGTTCCAGAGAACGTATGTCAAGCTCATGTTGTCTTTCTGCTGCCAACTTCGGTTCCTCCGCTTGTTCTACCCTCTGCCTTTCCTCTGCTTCCATTTTTCTCATTTCCATCTCGGCCTGCCGGTCCCTTTCCTCCTTCGTTTCCTCTTTCTCTATATGCTCCTTCCTGTCTTTTTCCTCTTTCTCTCTCTGCTCCTTCCTGTCTTTTTCCTCTTTCTTTCTCTGCTCGTGTTTATCCTTCTCACTTACCATGTATGCCTTAGTCTCGGCCTCATCCATTCCCATATCTTTAGCTGCCTGACGGCAGGCAGCTCGTAACTTGGCCATTTAAGCCATCTTACCTGTAAAATATACTGTAAGCTCACAAATACAGAGAAGGCCTGAAGGGAGAAAGGAAACAAAAATGTTCCGTTACCTCCAGGAAAATACTCCCTCACTATATCCGCTGTCTCTAACCCAACCCAAAAATCAGACTAGAGCGTAATCTGAATGATAACTGCCACCGCTAAAAGCCGTGACCCACTAGTAATATGAAACAATTTATGTAGCTACTCTACAACATGGAATTACCTTCCTGTTAGATAAAAAAATCACTGTTAGCTATCAATTACCTCTGTGTCATCTAAAGCCTTAATAAAACTCAAGTAGTATATTCTAAATGCACCCTGTGGAAAAATGTTTGACTGAATCAGTTTTAAAAGCTCAGAGTCTAGGGGTTATATAAAGAAAAATCTATTCTCAGAAGACTTCCTCAACACGAAACAATCTATGAATCTTAGGCAAGAACCCAGAATTTATCTGAGACGAGCGGCCCACTTTGTCACGCAGTGGCTTAATTGAGAGTCTGTCTGAGTAAAGAGACAAGACACCATTTTTGTAGGAAAGTCTGAGAAGATAGGTTAAGATGAGAATTATCAGTGAAAGACACAATTATCAAATTACTACGCTGTTTTTAACACCTATACGAAAACAACTAAGGTTACAGAAATATACAGGGCGGGGATCTCTAGGTAAGAGCCACCACCCCTGACTACTCTATTGTTACTAACTAAACACACTGTGGAGTCCTCTGCTACCTGACTACTCTTCACTAGTGTTCACTCTGTTCCGGTTCAGACTTATTAACTAATTTGACGTTACAGGTGACGAAACCTGGGCACATCATTTTGAACCTGAGACAAAAAGACAGTCAATGGAGTGGCATCATCTACAATCACCACGAAGAAAGAAATTCAAGACAATTCCTTCAGCTGGAAAGGTCATGATCACTGAAGGTGGGATTCTTGTGGACGTTATGCCAAGAGGAGAGACAATCAATTCGCAAGCTTACATTAAGACATTGAAAAAACTCAATCAACGTTTTCGCAGAGTTCGGCTGCACAAGAATCCAGCAGACCTGATTCTCCTTCACGACAATGCGCGACCTCACATAAGTCTGGCAACACGGAAAGCAATCACCCCATCCACCCTATAGTCTAGATTTGGCACCCTCTGATTTTCATCTTTTTGGTCCACTTAAAGATGCACTCCGTGGGACAAGGCTTGAAAGATGATGAAGGAGTGATTCATGCAGCGAAGAAATGGCTACATGATCAAGACAAAATCTGGTACGGGCAAAGAATACATGCACTTGTTTCGCGCTGGTATAAAGCCGTACAAGTTGATGGGGATTATGTTTTTTTAAAATACCGATGTTTACATGATATATCCCTGTATATTGTGTATAAATTTCATGCTTTTTGAATAAACAGCTCCTGGGAAAAACGATGTGGTGCATTACTTTCTGAACGCCCCACGTACATATATATATATATATATATATATATATATATATATATATATATATATATATATATATATATATATATATATATGTATATATATATATATATATATATATATATATATATATGCCTCTGGCTGTAGATCTAGCTATGATGATGCCACCCTAATCTTCACACAACGACGATTTAACCTGCTACGGGTGTTGGTCTACTGCTTTATTGTGGCAGTATGTAAACAATACCAGTCAACGTGGCCTGTTCTGTATTTGGCCGTACAAGCTAAGAGCTCTAATTCCTAGGCAATTCCACGCCGAGGTTTTTGTTTCCTCACGTCATGAGAACTTCTAATACCTCTCCGTATTGCAGACGTAACTAGGGCGCCAGTTAATATGCGCTTACCCCAGTTCTTTTCAATTACGATGTTGTCTATTGTCTCCTCTATGTAAAGGCAAAGTCCGTTGCAGTCTTAGGGTTGCCTACCCTCTGCCGTGAATCGATGTAAGACAAAATAACAACTTATTTACACCAATTCAAAAAAATACATAATTCGAAACACATTAACAACCAACATTTACCTACACCCCGTTTCCATTATCATAATAAAACTTTCCTAAATACAAGCTCCCATCACTAAATATTATTTCTGCCCGCGGGTCAGACTTAAAGCTCACTCCTTCTCCACTCCTGCACTATTCTTATGTGATGGGGCCGGAAAGACACCGGCTTCCCCCTTCACGTAAAGACACCCCAGCTTCCCCCTTCATTGTGAGTGGCACATTTATCGCCCATATATTTTCGATGTGCGCGAAGCGTGCTGGGATGTAAAAAGTCTTCAAGAAGATATATTAGTTTAGGCCATAATAAAGCCTAAGAATTAGTTGTGATGTGTTATATTTGGTAGTCGTGTGTTATATTTAATAGCGGTAGGTTTTATCTGTGTTTTCGTGCCTAATAAAGCAAATATCGCGAGTGTTATTTATGCGGCCAAATTAATACGCCTATCGTGCAGTAAGTTGAGTGATTAGCCTAGTGCTTATATAAAGCATGCGATCGCCAGCAGCGGGTTTTCCTAGTATCAGCCCAGACGAGAGAACAAACGAGACGAGGTGACCGGTGTAGGTAGCAGATGGACCAGAGCACGATTAGGAACTGAGCACTAGCTGGGTGTTTTGTTTGTTTAGTGTTTGGTTTGTTTAATGTTTGTTTCAGTGTGCTCTTAGTCACTGAATGGGTTGTAAAAGTAAATACAGCCCCTGCCTCAGAATCAAGAGTTTTATTGTTGTTCGGGTCGGTGCGAGTGTGAAAAGAGAGTGATCACACATCACAATATAATCATCATCATCATCTTGCCCACCCTATCACACTTATGTTAAAGGCAGCCCATGGAAGGTTATCAAAATAGAACAACTTATTTAGCACACAAATGCATACACCATATATAAGAATATTACACACTCTTCATCCCTTTTCTTTCTGAATTATATTAATTATACCCGTTTCTTACGCACCCACAAAAAACCCGCGTACATACACTTCTATTTATCATAATCAACTGTGGTTACTATAAACTCGTTGTAACGTTACACAGTGCTCTCATCTAACCTAAGCCCCTATTCTCAACCGTTAATATCTCAAACCCGCGCCATGAAAAATCATAGAACTCGCTAGCTAGACATAGTATAATTACAACAAAACTTACACTACACAGGCTCTAGCTTTGTATAAGTCGGCAATGGATGGCAACTACTGACTAACAATAAAATTAAATCCCAGAAGAAAACTTACTCTTACTTGCTAACTCTTTTAGCTAAAATTCTTACACCACTTATTAAGTTTACGAACATACCCTAGCCCACGTTACAACATGGGTATGAGTTTTCTTCCATCTCCAACCGAGAAGGGTTGGTGTTGGTGGTATGAGTCATCCTACCGCCATACAGAATAACCCAGAATTAAAACAAATACGAACTAGGACGCATAAGAATAAAAAAAAGAACCAAAATTAATAAATGGGACAAGAAACGGGGCGAGTTGAAAATAAAAATTAACAGTAACTCATCACAACAACAAGCCATAGTTTGGTTGGCTCTTGTGTTCACAAGAGATGTACGGTTGTCTAGTTCCTTGGAGACTCAAATGCCATCTTTATAGAGAGATTTGCTGTTTGAGCAATTTAGATGTACTTTTGATGATGTGTGATTTCCACATCCACGCAGTGGGCTCAACACAAATGTGTTTTTCCCAAGCGCAGAGACAGCAGGTATGAACGGATTTGTTTAGTAGTGTGTAGTAAGAACAGTTGGTAGAAATAGTCATTCCCTGACGGTTTAGGCCAGTCTTCGTCATACGAGATAATTAACCAGCGCGCACAGAAATAGAACAGAACATTTTATGGTCATAAAAGAATTTAAAAAGAAACCAGTAACTTTGAGAGTTTAACGTTCTAGACTCAGAAAAGAAAAGAAACAGCTGAGCAAGAATTAGTAAGGACGAGAAGGGAAAAAAATAGAAACAGGGACAGTAACCAGAACCCACGGTACGAGGAATGAAAGGTCGACTTTTGTAAATAATCAACACTATTGAAATGACTGTATAAGAAGTTTGATTACATGCAGCAGCAGAGTGGCCAGTCAAGAATAAATCTCCTTCCACGTAAATGTTACCTCTATGTACAGCTGGTTTTGGTGCCTTGTGCATCATGTGAATAAACATGACTACTTTGTTTACTTCACCGCTGTTCTAGTGAAGTCCATTATCATCGAGTTCATCATCCTGCATCAGTCCTATTTCGTGTTATATGTATGTATTCGTACGGGAAACATCCTCATGTGCAACTACCCACTGTTGGGATAGTGATCAGACTTACCACAAAACAGTAACAACAACACACCAGCACGCACGGCCATAGGAGGAACATGACAAACTATATTGGACCTAGTAATTAGGTTGCTTCTAGTATTAACTAGTTCTTTTTCTTTTTGTCTTCGTTCATAAATCTGCCTTCTTGTGACGAAGCACGTCGCTTTCAACCTAGACCGAATTTTGTCGTCTATATCAGAGATGTGATATTCAGAAATAAGTGGACTCTTGTCATCTATATGTAAGTAAATAAATTAAGGGGCTGCTGTAAAACTGGTAAGGAATATAAGTATATAAACCAATAAAACGGTATTGAATCAGTTCTTCAAATACTTATATTCATCTGTATATAATAATACTCTTCAAGTATTTGCGGACGCAAGAAAGTAGGAAAAATGAGTCTGCGAGTACATTTTGTGACATTACCGCAAATCACAAATAGGATTTTTAAGTATTTCTGCAATGAAGCTACTCGAGGAAAACTATATCATTCTATTTCAAACCCACAAAAGAGGACTATTCATGCCTTGGGGATAAGTAAACGATCATTGCACCGCTGGATAGCGACATCTGAAATTTCTAATTCCAGTGTTTTACACACAAAAATTAGGCCAAGAGTGGTGGATAATTTTGACAGAGAATTGATCCGCAGAGAAATGTTTCACAATAATGAGGCAGTGACTAAGTGTTGAAGGACTTTCGTGTGTGGTTACTGGTTGTGTTGCTTGAATTCTGATCGTGCTAATATTCGTACGCGAATGGGGTGAACCTCACCTTTGGTTTGTCGTAATGCCTGAACTTGGCATCAAGATGTAACCAACTGTTCATCTTATTAACTCAGCAACTTGATATAAAATACATAATTCATAATGGTTGAATGGTGTAACGTGATTCAACGAATAATGCCTCCGGTTCGAGTCCTTCACAATTTAATATGGATTACACACATACATAAACAGTTCAATTCACACATGAGGTACATGCATCAATCAATCAATAGCGTAGACTGCTGTTTTACATGTCAATGTCCGTTTAAGGATACAATGCAGTAATTGTCGTCAGAACATCACAGCTATATGCACGCGCAGATGGAATGGCTACCTGCCGACAGTGAGACTGTGAGTCTAATTACTTCGTATAAAGTAGACGATTATCTTTCTCCTTCCAAGGATTTAGTTAATCACTAACCTCCATAAGTTTCCTCTCATGTAGAGTTCTAGGACTGACCCTGGTCCATCATAATGCACATATAAATGGCTATATCATGCCATTGAATTGGAAGGTTAACAAAACGCAGCTATTCAGCTTGGCGGTCAAATAACAAAGGGTAGCGTCTCCTAGTTACCGACTATGACCCAAACAACGCTAGACACGTCATAATCGATCGTGTATGGAGCGTTCAATAATTGAAACATCTATCGCAATATATTAAATGTCTTAACCTTTACAATTGCACGTCTGATAACCTTTAGCAGACGGCGTTAATATCATATACCGTAACACTAAGGAAATTGAAAATTTGGTTAAGAAAGAATAATGACATTGATATTTCCACATCTACGCTATGGAGGACTATTAGGAGTTTGGGATTCAATTTTAGAAAATATGTTGGTGGTAGAAACCTTATTTGTGAGAAGCCTCATATAGTTGCAATGAGAAGCAAATATTTACGCGAAGTCAGAGAAATGAGAAGAGATTGTTATGATTTTGTGTATTTAGATGAAAATTTGATCAATGCGCACCACAGTAATGAACGAGAATGGCAATCATCTGATGGGATAACTAAGAGACTAGTACCAAGCAGCAAAGGACAGCGCCTAATAATTGCACATGCAGGAAGCAGCCATCATGGGCTTCTAAATAATACTGAACTCCTATTTGTTTCAAAATCCACAGATAATAGCGATTATCATACAGAGATGAATGGCAAGATATTTCAAGATTGGATTGTGAATCATGTACTTCCTTCATTGAATAGACCGTCGTGTTTGATAATGGACAATGCTTCATATCACAACGTTGTGGCATCAGAAGATAAAGTTCCTAATTCATCAAGTACTAAAGATGTAATAAAGATTTGGCTGACCAAAAACAACATTCCATTCAACGAAATGTCCCTGAAGCCTGAATAACTTGAAATTGTAAAAAAGACACAGCATACAAAGATATTTCACATAGACAATGCAATCCATGAACATGGTCACAGATGTTTAAGATTGCCTCCTTACCATTCTCACTTAAACCCAATAGAATTAGTCTGTGCTAAAATTAAGGAACAGGTAGCAACAGAAAATAGAACGTTCAAATTAAAAGATGTTGAAATACTTACAAAAGCCGCCATCTCCAATATAGCCAGGGATTATTGGAAGAAATGTGAGAACCATGTGTTACAAGAGGAAGAGGAATATTGGACGAATGATGGTTTGTCCTTTATTCAGCCAATATTGATTATCATTTTCTCAGAGACATCTGATTATGATTCGGATGAAGTTTAATTTCTTTAAAGATGACCTTATCGTTATTTACAAGCACAGTAGAGGAGCAACGTTCCATTATGATATTTATGAACCGCAAAGTGGTGATACCTATTGAAATAATTAGACGAATGAAGGTCCAGTTTGGTAGCGCACTAAATGTCAATGACAAACAATGTCACGAGTATCTCGCATGCAGATCATTTAAGAAATCGTCTTCAACAGGTATTTATATGCAAACGTGATGGCCACATTATTGTAATAGTAGACACGCCTATGCCTAATCAATTCACAGAATCTGTGACTGAAGTGGTAAAATTTCTTTTCTTGATACACAATAATTAGTATGCCGACAAAGATCAAAGGATTTCATTCGTTTATGGGAACTAGACAAGATGCACAGATATAAAGTATATATTTGTTGGGTCTAACCCAATATAACATCGTATGCAAAAAATGGCATTAATACGTTGGACGGTTAATCAGATAATTACATTTGTTTGAGGGCAAAGCTAGTGAAACGTGCTATAGCTTTGTAGCGTTGGTACATCTTCAGCGCTGTACTGAACTACTAATATACTACTGGACAAAGGTTAAGGGCCGCCATTCGGTTTAGACAAGGTTTATATAATTGATTGGCAAACTGTAAAGACAAGTGAAAATGTCATTAAAACTGAGATCAGAGACATGTGTATACATTTCTGTGTGCACTAGGTTAATGTTTTTTAAATGTCCTAAAACTGGGTCACTTTAACACGCACGTGAAAATTGCCATTGTTGCTGCAAAAACTCGTGGTTTTTGCAACACGCCCCACTAGTTCAAAAGGTGAAAAAGTGAGTTCAATTTGAATGCACGTGGAAAATGATCATCGGTAAAGAGTGTTCACCGTTGGTATGCAATAAATCAGTATGACAAGTGGTCGAAATGATCACAGCATTAGCCATGCCACCAAGGAGAAGTCTCAGCACTGTAGACCGTGGTCGAGCCAAGGCATGGATTCAGGATGGTCAGTCTGTTCGTCATGTTGCAAGACGTTTAGCAGTGTCCCACTCTACCATTCAGAGACTTCTTGAGACATTTCAAGCTACCGGACATTTGGAAAATCGACCCTGCTCAGGAAGAATTATATAAACCTTGCCTAAACTGAATGGCGGCCCTTAACTTTTGTCCAGTAGTATATTTATCAGCACAAAGTAGACCTATCTAAAGGTTTGTCATTTATAACATATAAGTTTGTCATGAATAGGGCTGCAAGATACGCCAACGCGATTTCATAAGAAAAGTAACTAAATTATTAAAAAGACGAAACATGTTGTCACAAAGTTACCCCTGTGAGGGTAACCAAAGAGAGTTATCTGTGAGGTGCCGGCTTTGGGATGAATTCCCAGCATATAGCCCCAGTGATTCTGGATCTCGTGACATATACCTCCTACCACTCTATCTCCCCCTCTATATACTAACGAGCCCCCACTCCCCTATTACACTGAGTGAACAGAAGAGAAAGAGAAGAAGAACAGTATGTCTCTTTCGCACACTTTCGTTCCTTCTCTATATATGTGATAACGTGTGTTGGTAAACACAACTACAACATTTATTAATGTTCTGAAATATAACAACATTCAATTACACTGATACAAATGCAACTAGAAATAACATTAACTATCCCTGTGAAGAAAGATATTAGTTAATGCAAAATACACAAATGAATCTAAAGTCTACCCTATGTGATGATGATGAATTTAAGTAACTCCTAAATACTAACAAAAAGGATATCTTGTGTTTCTTGGTCTCTTGCTAACTGTCAATAAACTCTGGTTGTTTGAACACAATGGACAAGTCTTTGTCTGCCTACAATAACATTGGACGGTTCACTCGATTTCGCCAGGTGTCCACGGCTTGTATTTTTGTCTTTCACAATGCCTGTGTTGACATTGTCCCGAGCGTCCGAGGTGTCTTATTCATGGGTGAGGTTGAACACAATGTTAGGCGGGTGAGACTTCGTCTGTTATGCAGATGTCCTTTTGTTGTCTTGGTATTTTGCTTATGTGGTGACGATGATGGAAATATGTTGTATATTCGTATTTGTTGGTGCATCAATTGTACAGGGAGAATCTGTCCATTACTGCATGTAATTTAGGATCTCGATAAATTTGGTAGGCACTGGGGTTACAAAATCTCCCGTCTGCTCTTGCAGCTTTTGATCATAGTTTCTCAAAGGCACTTGTTGTAAAAAATCATCCGTTGGCGACTGCCACTTCAGATCATTAAATTTCTCAAAGGCACTTGTTGTAAAAATCATCCGTTGGCGACTGCCACTTCAGATCATTAAATTTCACGTGGACAGCTATTTAGAAATGCAGCAATCCTTCTGGGTATTTTCTGCTTTCTTTTTGGGTGGGTAGTCGATGATAGAAAGACCCTTCACCGCCTGGTAAATTCCTTTCTGACCCCCGTGGAGTATTGGTAGGTTGTTGCCGTTAATTACGTGTGAGATGCGTGTCGTCGCAGTATCTCGGTCGGCCCTACTCTAAAGCTTGTCCTGTGATTAACGCCAACCACGTAGTAGACTAAGGATGAGTATCTCAAATGGTCCCTGTCTCTACCACTGTGATGGATAAAATAATGAACCCTTTGTAAGTATCCCGTAAACTATGCTACGCCTGTAGTGTCTTGTATGTGAAATCTTATCACTATAAGAAAGGGCTGTGCGGTGTTTACTGCACGGTTAACCGGTAATGTAAAAGGCCACATAAAAAGTGTCTTGTATTTACTTCGTTATAGTTACTGGAAACTGTGCAATCTTTAAATATAATAATTCTTTGCATGGCGTTTATTGCAACCTGTACTTATTAGTGTGAAATATAATTTAATAATAAACGTGACTGCTATTAACAGTGTTATATTAATGGAAATAAGTATATCTGATCTGAATGAAGATAAGACATAATAATGATAAAGTACAAAATATATTACACTAACCTTGGTGTCCCTATACGAATTTCACTGACACAATGTCTTGATTCTTTCTTGTGAAATCTAGAACCCACGTTTTGGTTGGCGGAATGGTTTCTCTTACCAATGCCAAGCAATGAATCTAGTTGGGTTATATATCGTCTGAATCGCCTAGGGCGATTTTTCGGGTTCGCTTCCTGTGTCATGTGACATTTCGTTTGTTGTCCTAAAGTCAGACATTCCGTCCTCAAACTGTGTAAAATTTCCTGTATTATTTTGCTATGGTCGCTCTCATATTTTGCTTATCCGAGACAACTTGTCTGCGTTCGTCTTTTGGGGCCCGTACAGTGTTGTTTTCCTCGTTATAATTTCGTATTCATACTGCTTTCCTGTTGCCCTTTGTGCAGACTTTAAGTACTCCCTTAGTCACAACAATACTTGGTTAACACTGGCCCTGTGTAAACATATCCGCAACTTAGTATCAATTATTCCGATAGTCTGTTGGTGCAATGTCCGCGTGTTGTGAAAACATTTCAGGTGAATGTTGTTGCGTGCTGTCTCAGTGTTCTGTAAACCATATTCTAAGGCTAGCCACAATTAATATTGCTTGTACCTTCTGCCTTTGTGAAAACACAACCGAGACGTTGAAGCGATTACCTCAATAATCTGTGGACCCACTTTCTATTGTTATGTAATCAGTCCATGCCAAATTTGTCGGATTACCACGATTGATGAAGACGATGTCTGGTTTTAAGAATTAAAATGCATACTTACTGGCGTCCCGTGACACTGATATAGAGTAAGAGTGTGATGTCTTGTGACTGTGTATCTTTTAAAAAAATATTACCCCCTAGACTAGCGATCTGTTTACGGGCGTGCTGACCACACAAACTAATAAGTTTTTTTTTCCACAGCATCTTTGAATAATATACATTTTGGTTACAGGTTGATTTTGTCGGGATATAGGTTAACTGCTGATTGTAATACTAAATGCTGGTAAAGTGGTGAGTGTATAACATTCACTGGGTACTGAGGCAGAACGGCGTTTGAACTAAGTTAAGGAGTGTGTTTCGGACTTTTTGTCCAGATTAATTCCCTCCCTTACCCGATCTGACTTCAGGGGCGAACTTATAGTGGATTTTTAAAAATTAAGGGATTATTTTTCTCTTTAATTTTTGCAATATTCTTTTGCTTTTCCACTGTAGCAACTTATTTTTCAGTTGTAATCTTAACTACCATTTATTTGGCGTAGTCGTGTTTTGCATTGAGTGCTTTATTGCCGATTAATAGCAGCGATAGTTAGATTTTATTTTGGAGGAGGTATCCCAGGGTTAAATATATCATCTTTTGATTTTTTGGTAATTTTTTTTCTCGTAAGTGGTAGGAACCAGGTTATTCTTTTTCCTATTTTCTTTCTCCAACAGTCTCAGTCACTGACATAATATGACCGAGAGGGCAAAGCTTAGACAACTTCTCAGGGACGAAGCGAGAGAGGAGGGACTGGAAGGAGAGGAAGCGAAAGCTTTTGTCAGAGACGAACTTGAGAGATATGATGCGGAGAGGAAAGCAGCTGAAGCTTTACAGCAGAAGAAGATGGATGAAGAAATGGAAATTCGCAGGGCGAACGAACGAGAGAAGGAGAGACAGCATGAGGAAAGAGAGAAGGAGAGACAGCATGAGGAAAGAGAGAAGGAGAGACAGCATGAGAAGGAGAGAGAAGAGAGACAGCATGAGTTAGCTCTTAAAACTCTGGAATTCCAAAGGCGTGGGGCTGCCTCTACCTCCAGCAATGGAGAGTCTTCTCCTCATTCTTCCTTAACTGACCCTGCTAACACTCAATCTCTTCAACTAAATGCTATGTCTTTCACTCTTGAATCTTTTCCTTGTCCAAATGAGAAGATTGACACATGGTTAGAAAAATTTGAGAAAATTGCAACTCTGTACGGGTTAGAGAGGTCGCGTTGGAATATGAAACTTTCCCAGGCCCTAAAAGGTTCTGCTTATGATGTTTATTCTAAGCTGGAAAGTAGCCAACAAGACGACTACGAAGTGTTGAAGAAAGCGTTACTGGAGCGCTTTGAAATGAACGCTCGCAAGTTTTTGCAACTGTTTCGCAACAGCCGGAAAGAGAATTCTGAAACTTTTCACCAGTTCTCATCTCGTCTTAAGGGATATCTAACAAAGTGCCTTGAGCTTTCGCAGCTCCCCTCTACCTATGAAGGTCTTGAGGAACTTGTTCTAACTGAACAAATAAAGAACACTTTGTCTGCTGATACCCGGAGATTTCTCGCTGAGCAGGGGGCAGAAAAACTTGAAGACATTTTGGAAAAGTCTGAGCGTTATCACAATGCGCTGGCTGAACTACCGGCCACAAAGCGGAAACCGACAGAGGAGCATTTTCGAAAACATAACCTAGAGCAATCTTCTCAGGCTTCTAACCTAAATAACCACAGAGAAACTGGACCTCAAAACCCCCCTCCTGAGAAATCCAAGTTCTACAAGAACAAGTACCCCAACCACCCCAAACAGTCTGATCAACCCGACCGCCCTACATGGCAGCGTAGCCAGAAAGGACAAGGTGGCAAAGGGAGAACCCCTGAGCACGGGACATATGATCAGACCGAGCACACCGAGCCGAAACGCATCGGATGCTTATTGACAGTCTCGCAAGGCGGAATTATTGACAGTGATTCCCAACCTGTTGGGGATAGACCTCAACGCGAGGTATTGTTATTTTGAACGGTTCTCAAACTTCTTGCTTATTTGACACGGGGCTTTCTTACGATTGCATTGTTGCCAGAAACCTGGTTAAACCCGGTCAAGAGACAGGAGAGACCGTCAAACTTTGTGGAGTTCGTAAGAGTGATGCACCTACAGCGCTTCCCATCGCATTGGTGGAGATACACTCTGACTTTGTCAGAGGTGTGATCAAAGCAGCTGTTATGGATGATCCCATCTACCCAGTCATACTTGGCGGGAGATACGTGTGTATTGGGAAACCGGAAGAGCCGATTGTGGCAGCAGTAACTACAAGAGGGCAAACCAAGAAGGAACGGGAGCCTGCGCCTAATTTGTTACCTATGGAACTTAAAGAAGCGCAACAAAAGGACCCTACTTTGGCACCCTGCTTTAGGAAACTGCCCATGGCGAAGGAACCCAAACAGCACGGGGACATTTTTTCTGAGGATGGCGTACTTTATCGGAGAACGGGCAAGCCTGACCAAGGTTACAACCAGCTCCTAGTACCGAAACAGTACAGAAGCCAAATCCTAGAAATGGGGCACTCTCTTCCCTTCAGCGGACATATGGGACAGAACGCCACAAACCAACGTATAACCACTCATTATTGGTGGCCAGGAGTAAACACTGATATTATCAGGTACGTCAAATCCTGTGCCCAGTGCCAACGGGTACCACCCAAGCAACGGACACCCCCAGTCCACATGGGTGAAATGCCAATAATGGGAACACCATTCGAACGGGTTGTGATCGACATTTTAGGGCCTTTCGAAAGGACTAAAAGAAGGAACAGGTTCATCCTGACCTTAGTCGATACATGCACTTTATGGGCAGAAGCTATCCCGCTAACATGCGCAGATGCCAAGCATGTCGCAGAAGCCCTCGTGCAGATTTTCACTCGGTTGGGATTCCCTCAGCAAGTGTTGACGGATAATGGATCTCCATACCGAAACCTGTTGATGGATGAGATCGTTAAGATCTTGAGGACCCAGCACATCCACACTAAGCCATATACTCCGGCCGGAAATGGGCTCGTGGAACGTGCTAATGGAAACCTCACCATGATGCTAAGTAAGCTGGCACAAGTGAAACCTGAAGATTGGGATCTCTGTATTCCTGCAGCATTATTTGGCTACAGAGAATCTCCTCATACTTCCACAGGATTTCCGCCAGCTACACTCTTATTCGGCAGACCCATTAAGGGCCCGCTTGAAGCCTTACTTCAGTCTCTGACAGACGAGAAGGCTGATGAGACAGTTGTCTCAGCCAGTAAATATGTGTCGGTTTTAAAGGAACGGTTGAAACTAGGGTGGGACCTAGCAACGACTAACTTTAAGCGAGCACGCACCAAGCACGCTAACCGATACAGGAAAGTCGCGGAAGAGAGAGAACTGGAAGCAGGAGAGAAAGTTTTGGTGTTGCTCCCTACCGAGAACAACCAACTGAAGATCGGATGGCAAGGGCCGTTTACCGTCCTGAAAAAGATTTCTAAGGCTAACTACCAGATCTCTATTGAAGGAAAGGAGAAGGTTTTCCATTTAAATCTCTTAAAGAGATACTTGGAAAAACCAGTGCCAACCTCCGACCATCTCCTGACGATCGCCAAAACTGACGAAGATGACGATAGTGGCAGGGATATTCCACCGCTATCACAGGAATCTTTCAAAAATGTCAGAAGCGGCGACGCTCTTTCAAGCGCGCATATGAGACATTCCAGGGGAAGGAAACTTTGAGGAGTGGACTTGAGTAGGAATTGGACAGAGATGGAGGGGGAAGAGGAGAGGGAAGAAGACAGACACCCCTGAAGCTACGGTTATAGGAAATTAAACTCCATAACGTAGACATGGAGTGCTTCCATATCTTAAAGGGGGGAGGCTCTGTCACGTAGGGTTTATATTCATTTAATTTCCTACATCTTCTTCCTATTCTTTCACCCGAATTCTCTCTTTTATTATCTCTGTATTTCCTTTTTCCTGTATATTTTTCATCCATTCGTTTTGCGAATATTATTTTCATATAATTCGCAAACTTTACCTGTTTTCCTTTCTCTAAAACTGAGAATCGCACCTGGGTGGTATTGCGTACATGTCAGTCGCGCTGGTCGGACGATAGGCGTGAATTTACAGCATTCGCTAGACATTCGTCTGAGGGTCTCTGGCCTGGGGCGTGAAAATTCACCCGAGGGACATGGAAAGTAGACAGAGAGTCTGCATTTCAGTAAACGCATGAGGTTTTTCGTCAGAAAAAAAACCCGGCTTAGCGTGAAAATCCACTCCGCACTGCAGACGGTGGTCTGAGATTTGCAACTCATGCAAGCCCTCGGCCACTGATGGCTGTTACGTCACGCGATAAGCGGACGAAGGTGTTATACGGACAGGGGAGACTATTTCGCTTGGCGAAATAAGATTAGGATCCTGTGTCCGATTTTAAAGATATTGGCCAAGTTTGAAACTTTAATTTCATTCTCGCTCATAGACTCACAGTAGATAGGTTGCTCGTAAACAGAATAGCTGTTAGCGAAGATCTCAGTTTGTTTCGGCAATTTGTCGAACTTCTAGACTTCCAGAAATATTTTCAGCATTTTTATTCTTAAGTTGTGCGACTACCTGTAATTCTGTGGTTGAGGTAATTAATATGATAGATATATAGATTTTGTGAGTGTTAAAGTGTTAATCGCTTAATTCATTTTAATCTATTTCTTTAGCGCAGAAGAGAAATAAAGTGGTAGGCTATTATATTTTCTAGGGAAGCATTCAGTGGAAAGCAGAATAAAATTAAAATTTCTAGCTTATAACGGCAATTGTAGCTATTTATGAATTTAATTTAACCGCTAATACTCAGTCGAGTGTATTTTTCTAAACTAACGTATAAACTCTAGAATCGAGCCTCATGAATGGTGACGGAATACGCACGTGTTCCTAATTCATGAGGATTGCTGATTTTTAAATATAACTTACGTCACGGGAAGTTTAAATGATAAGCAAAGCTCTCTGCTTGCAAGTTTAAATGTAAGTTATAACCAGTACAGATTCTGTTTATTATATTATATGTGTTATTTTTCCTCCACACAGTGAAAGTTTTGGGGTGACCCTAACTTTACCAGCACCTAGTAGTAGTTTCCATACTTGTGAAGAAATAGACAGTCCTTATTTTGAACCACGTGGGTTTCTTAAGTACCACTGGTCTAACAGTGCATATGCAACCCGAGTTAGCCAGAAATACTGTATCCCAATAACGGGTTTTCAAAGACTGTAATGATAAATACTGGACCTTGGAGCCAGATCTTAATTTCTTCTAGAAAAAAACTCTACGTAATCTTTCTGCCTGGTGGCGCGAAATACTTCAAGTATTAACTAACATTTCCCGACTATATATATATTTTTTTTGTGGACAAATCTGTGGTGTGACTAAAGTGAATCCTATACTGAGGGAAGGCACCGACCTGACATTCATCATTTCTAGAAACCTACGCTATTGACACTGTGCTCTGCTAACTCCCGCGCCTGGAATAATTTTAGGTGACTTAATCAGACATTTGAACAAATTTGCACACCCAAGTAGTCGTTCCCGGAGACTCCAAGTTAAATACGTCTTTTGGAACTGGGGACTTCTTGGCAGAAGACTGCATTTTTTTGAGTCTGTGTGAAGATCTAAAATCAGTGTGTTCCAAGAGGCAGCGAGCAAAGTCGTGAGTACATGTATGAGAGGCCATGGCGGAATGAATGAGTGTACGCTGGTTTGAGTGATATTTTCACTATTATATCTTTGACACCCTGTTGCTGTCCTAAATTTTTTTTTTCAATCTGCATAATTTGTTGCTAAGGCTAGAGTTCTTGTGTTTTTGTCTTAGGTTAAATCAGATTTTTTTTCAAACTCTGTGCATATAATTACGAGATAAAACAAAGAAAACTCTTAGACTCAAACCCTATGTATCTGTGACTCGGGCGCCATCATCTGTTCTCTTAACGGGGCCGGGCTAAACCTAGAGTTAACACTATAACGGGGCTATCATCCTTGCAACATTTCCTTGAATTTTTATGACTATGTGTATATGTATTTTTTTTGATGTACTTTCTTTGATGTTGTGAGCCGATTTTTCCTGATATTAAAATCGCTCTTGAACTTAATAATCGTGTTTGGTCAGCTCGTTCTAGATAATATATATATATCATTGTTATAGTTTTCCCACGTCTGTGTGTTTACCGGTCGTCACGTGTATGTGCGTGCCTGTGAGTGATAGAAATATACGTAATCTGTATATTGGTGTAGTCTGTCTGACGCTGTAACAACTGTTGTAGAAGATAGGTGAGAGAGAGAAGAATTCTTTTCGCTTTCAGAGACAGCCACTATATCAAAATCTATCATCTCACGTGTGTGTGGAAATTCTATTACCTTGCACTAACTCTCACTGAGTCTATCACCTATTCAAACCTATTCAGAAGGGACCAAACCTAGTCTTAATTCTCCTATCGAAAATCTACGACAAATATTCTATTACTGCTAGTTGGAACAGAGCATTGAAATATATAAATATATATAAAATTAAGTCACACAATTCCTATTATTGTCTATTTAGACTGCATTCATTTTAAATATATCACTGTTCTTAGTCCTCTGATAAATGTCATCACTTGACTGTTTGCTGTGTTTCATATATTGTGGTAGTCAGTGTCCTAAGTGACACTTATCTGACTCTTGATCCTGCTGACACGGACTGTCCGTTGCATATATCAGTATCGGAAGACCCAGCACTAGGAATGCCGAAGACCAGTTGAAGTTCACTCTTTGGGGTCCTGCACGTTTGTGGGATTGCCTCTGATGAACCACACAGGTTTCTGATACTGGACTGCCTGGTTTGAGTTATTTCATGGAACCTGCAACATATCAGCCTTGGCTAGTATCTGGCTAGACTTGTAGCTGACTAGCACAGATGTCAGACCAGTCAGTCATCAGATGTCACAGTTATACAATCATAGTAAGTAAGGACATCATTTCAGTGATATAGCATTAATATTAACATTTCAATTAAGTGTAACTGACTAGCACATAAGTCAGACTAGTCAGTCATCAGGTGTCAAAGTTATACAGTCATAGCAAGTAACATCATTTCAATGATACAGAATTAATATTAACATTATCAGTAATAAACATCATCTGGTTTATTCTGCTCCTATACATCCTTTTCTGATCTATAACTTGATCCTTCCAAACCATATCAAGTACAAATTCAAATACTGATGCTATTCTTAGCATCTACACAAAATTAATACATAAATAAATTACAGTGAGTGACCAAGCGATCATGGTGCTTTCTACTGAAACTGGCTGTGGAACACTCCAGTTTATCAGCTGTAAATGGGCACTCCGTTGTGCGCTCAAACTAGGGAAGAAAAAGGCAGCGAGGAAGGGGACTAGTCACCTTAACCTGTAAAAGCGGTATCTTCCATGCTGAAACTTCTAACAATTCATTTCCCTATGACAATCTCTGGTCACGGGACTGCCTTTATCTTTGTAAGCGATAAAGCATTTAATATCGACGAAATACATCATTTAATATAATAAATATTTTCTATTTGGCTGTGGGGCTAGTTTTGTTACGTTTTTGTACAAGCAACCATCTTCCACTAAGCACATGAATAAATCATATTAAAATAATAATACGTTATATCAATGAATATTATACAGGCATATATTGAGAAGTTTATATGAACCTGAAATTAAAAAAAATATTATACACGGTAGTTATCATAATTTCGCTTACCCTCAGACTTCAGATACTGACTGAAACTTCTGGCGATCCGCTCACACTTCAGATAGATGTAGCGTAGTGGCGATTATCTGCCGTCCGTCCGTCTGTCTCAAACCTCTGTCGATGTGTGTCTCTCCAGTTTTACCGATACGCTTATATACGCATAGCGCGGACGTATCGGAGGGTACTGACGTCACAGCTTAAACCTAATCCTGAAAAATCTTTCCCGAACAGCGATTTCAGCCGATCTGTGCGTCGACTGAAATTTTGCCTTTCTCATTCTTGGCATACATAATATCCATATTGTTCCATCTTATCTTGTATTATACAGTTGATAATTCTCTACCTTCCTATCCATGTAATTTCCCAAACTGTTATTTGTTGATTGTAATATTTAGAACAGAAGTGGGTTTACATGCTTTTCCGCGTAACTGTGGGCAGCCGAAATACGTATATATATCTCCGTAAAGGATAACTTCCTACCGCTTCTTCTTATATGCAGTTATACACAATCCTTTCCTGGACCAAAATGTGAAATCCTTTTCATAATGATTCCCTTCTGCTTTTATTTATCCTTGGCGATTTCCCCTGTCTGATACACATTTCGCTGATACGCCGCCATTTTGAAAGCGGTCAATCGATCGTTGACGGGTTTATAAATCTACGTGAACACGTTTGCAATGACTTGAAACCAATTTTGCGACACCAGCGTACCCACCCCTGCCGCTTCGCCGCTCGCCCATCGCCACAGGCCTTGTGAGTGGATGGATGAGTGGATGGATGTGGATGAAAGAGTGACTTGCGCAGTGATTTGGTTTAAAGTGAGGAAGAGTTGTGCAATTCGTCGACCTCACTCTCTCGCCTGGGTCCATCTGAATCCAGTGGCAAGACAAGTCAAGACGACTGGAGATGAAATCAGGCGCAGTGAATGACCAGGGCTTTCTACGTGCCTCGCCGTGCTCCTTTCGCTCCACAGCGCGTTGCTGGTAATCGCCGTCATGCCCGTTGAACCAACAGGTGGTTCCTTCCGCGCAGTCTCTCGAATCCAGTCTTCGCATGCATGAGTAGGCAGATCCTAACTCACCGAAGGTTTATAACCAGTCGGCAACATTTACCTAGTTTAGCCGGCCTGTCAAAGCCGTTTCCCGGGGGGGGGGGGGGGGGGGGGTGGCCGCTGTCGCATGCTGACAGCTACGAGGAGCCAGTGGTGAGAGCTGGATGCCCAGTTTGGACCAAAGGTGGCCGAGCTGCCCTGAAAAGGGCATGACAGCTCCTTCCCCAGAGGTACTACCAATACCTGACATCCCAAACCCTCCATGTTATTACTAACATGTAAACTAACATATATATGTATATTACCAAAAAGATAGTATCAAGGGATGGAACTTTGTCTCGGAGCGCATTATGGTTGTAAAACTAAAAGAAGGAGAAACCATAGTCAACCTGGTCATAGTGTATGGGCCAAATGAGGATGAGAGAGCAGAGGTCAAGGAGGAATTCTTCGAGCTGCTTCAAAGAACAGTGGATGACTGCCTAGATGAAATTATCATGCTCGGAAATTTCAATGCCAGAGTTGGAAATGGCCATGCCAGATGGGGTGGAGTTATCGGAAGATATGGAGAAGATACTCTCAATGACAATGGAAAGCGACTCCTTAGATTCTGCAGTGAGCAGAATTTGATCATTACAAACACAAAGTTCCCCCATAAGCGCATACATGCATACACTAGATGTGAAACAACAAAGAATGAGAAGTCAGTGATCGATTATGTCATTGTTAGGAGGAGCTCATTCAAATATGTCCGGGATGCTAGCGTCTGGAGTGGGCCAGAGATTGGAAGTGATCACTACCTGCTTACAATCAAAAGAACAACTGAAAGAGTTGTTCAGCCTAGGAACTGCCCAACATCCCGCAAGAAACTAAGTAAATGAACGGGAGAAATGAGCATTAAGACCTACAAGCTGAGAGAGCCAGAAATTAAGACCAGATATCAGAGGCTTATTGCTGCAGCGGTGAGCAGCACAGAAGAACAACCTGATGACTTGGAAACCCTCTGGCTTAAATTCAAGGACATCATAAAGACAGCTGCTGCAGAAGCATGTGGTGAAGTCCGACTTGGGAACAAGAGAAAGAGGACACCTTGGTGGACAGAGGAAGTCAAAGAGAAAATAAGAGAGAAGAAAATGGCATGGAAACAATACTTAGGAGCTAAAAACACAACAGGGCAAATGGAGAAATAAAGAGAATATGTGACACTCAGAACAAAAGCAAAGAACAAGGTGCTAGCAGCAAAACAGAAGTCCTGGGAATTTGGAGAAAAGATAGAAAAAAAAAACGCGCAAGAAAACCAGAAATTGTTCTATAAGACCCTAAAGTACATGAGGAAGGAAAAACAATGCCCCCTCAAATTTATAAAGGACAAGCAAGGCAAATTGCTAACTGCCCCGAAGGAAGTAATGGAAAGAATATTTCTCAGAACTCCTTGATGGTGAGCATGGTGAAGCATCTGAAATGATAACCACTATCACAGAAGAGAAAACCAATGATGGTGAAGATGACATAAAGATGGAAGAACTGAAGGCAGCACTGGAGAAAATCAAGATGCGCAAAGCAGCAGGCCGTGATGGTATAACACCAGAAATGGTTAAGTTCATGGGAACATCAGGCGACCTATTACTCTTAAGGGTCCTACAGGCAGCGTGGTGCAACAAGACCATACCAAAGGATTGGGAGATTGCCATCATAACACCAATTTTCAAAAAGGGTGACAATCGACAATGGGGAAACCATAGAGGCATATCGCTTCTCAGTGTCCCTGGTAAAATCTACTCTAGAATCCTAGAGCAGAGACTCCGACGCCTAGCTGAGCCACAATTGGATAAGGTCCAGTGCGGATTCCGAGCAAACCGAAGTACTCAAGACCTAATCTTCATACTCAGACAGCTGAGTGGAAAGGCCCTTGAGTATAAGAGTAAGATCCATCTTTGTTTCATAGATCTGGAAAAGGCGTTTGACACGGTCCCCTGGAACAAACTCTGGGACTGTTTGGCAAGGAAGAACATTCCAGCACCTCTGATTCATGATATACAGAGCTTCTACAAGTCTTGCAGAAATTATCTGAGGACAGCCAACCATAAGTCAGAGGAGTTCAGAACCACCACTGGTGTAAGACAAGGTGATATCCTGTCACCTTATCTTTTCATACTCCTCATGGACGATGTCATCAAGGCATGTAAGGAGAGAACAAGAAAGTATTCAGTGGGGTACTGGAAGATGAGACAGGTCTGTATTTCAGAGCTGGCATTTGCTGATGATATTACCCTGATTGCTAAATCAGAGGCACATCTCCAATCCAACCTGCAAGTCTGGAAGAAAGAGCTGGAGAAGAGAGGGATGGTCATACGCAGCTCTGAAACCAAATCCATGGTGATATCACGAGAAGAAAGAAGACATCAGATTCAGCTGGGAGAACAGGTCCTGGAGCAGGTCGACCACTTTAAATACCTCGGAGCTATTATAGACCGAAATGGAGGCATCAAAGAAGAGTTGGCCACTCGAAAAGCAGCAGCTGGGAGACTTTTTCAGGCCATAAATCGAGGATTCCCCAGCAAGAGAGAGGTTGGTAAGAAAACGAAGATGGCTGTATACCGCTCCACCTATGTCCCAGTCTTGACATATGGATGCGAGTCATGGGCAATGACTACAACCCACAAAAGCCAGATCCAAACATCAGAAATGAGATATCTGAGGAAGGTGGTTGAAGTAACAACAAGAGACATGGTCCGCAACCAAACGATACGTCAAGGCCTAAAATCCCACATCCTGCAGGCCCAAGTAGAACAGTCCTAACTAAGATGGTTTGGCCATGTCTGCAGAATTGGAGAAGATCGGCTACCACGACAAGCATGGGAAACAAAGAGCCAGGGATCCAGATCCCAGGACGACCCAGAATCCGCTGAGAGGACAACATTAGACAATCTTTGAAGGACCCGAGGACTAGAATGGAACCAGGCCAGGAGGAAGACAGCCGATAGGATAGTCTGGCGCTCTCTCTTCTAAACCTCTACACCTCACGGTAGAAGGGGAACGACTAAGTAAATAAGAAAATCGCTAGTGGATGTCTCAATCATTTGAGCCTAGCAACCGCAGTGTATAGAATGATGATTCATGAACCACCATTGACAAGGGCTTGTGATTCCTTTATTGCAAGTTTTATAAAGAGAACTAAAAGCATAAAGTAGTCCCGAGTTCCATACGGAGCAGGGAGGAAATGATGAGAGAAATGATGTACATTCTTAGTATAATACTTACAGTTTCAATCCAGTGTAAATATCGATGTTAACATATGCACTTTAAAATTAATGGAAGTTTCAAACTTTTTAAATCAGTGTAAACATAAAAGAAAACATATTCAATTTATATTGTGGACATTTTTCAATCAGTGGAAATGGAAATGTAAACATATTTTATCTGTACTATTAATCTTTTTATTTAAATGTAATGTAAAGATAAAGCTATTCAATTTAAATGTAAAAAATGTTTTTATCCCGAGGGATTAAATTTAATTCTCATCGAGGGTAAATTTTGAGATAAATGTAGCCGTGTACATAGTTGTTCCTTTGAAAACAGGCTATAAAAACCAGATTAGCATATAAATTTCTACTTTCCTAGAAACAGATTAAATTTTAATTAGGATAGAGTCGCGTTACATGTCAAAATTAGTCACGTGATTTTTACCCAATCGTTGAGCTCAGAAAATTTTGAAGGGACGCGAATTTCCCCAGCAGCCTAGTTAGTTGGAAGGGACGCGTCTAGCTAGTAAGACAAGCAAGTTTGTGCTCATAACGCAGTAGTTTTACTGCATGAAAGTTATTCAAGTTGAAGAATTAGAAATTCCAGGGATGATGGCATGTTCTCTTCAAAGTGCATTTTTGTGTATTTAAACTCTATATTCGAAGTCTGTAAGTAGGAACTAATTACTATGCAATTATTGACATGTCGAAATCGAATGATTGTTGCAGATTTAGAAAGGAAATAATGGCTGAAAGTTTTCTTTTCAAATGTACATGCAGGATTGATTTGTTTTGATGAAGCAATAACATATCAGGAGGAGATATGGCATTATGAACAAGAAAGAATTTCCTAAGAATAGAACCAGAATGGTTATAATGAAGTTAGAAACTCATACTGCGGGATTTTGAGAAGAAATATGCTCTGCAGAATAATTGTCATATGTGTCTTATGAAGTTTTGCCATGTCGACTTGTAATTACGTTATAACTTAATAAAAGTCAAGTTAATACCAAAGGCAGGTCGTCACTCATTTGCTTTGCCATACATTCATGAGAGGAAGGAAGGAAATACAAATGAACCATAACTGCTCTTGCTGGTAAATCATATAAATAAAACACATCTGCTCTGATAGAACATCCTAGAGGATTATCCCCGAACCTGGTTAAATCCCGTAAGACTGTAAGGGAGAAATTACGAACTCTAGCGGTTAAGCTAGTATCTAGATCTAACACTCTCTGCAATTAAACAGCAACCCCCAATTCCCTACCCGGCCACATAAATGGGATGGTAGAATAAAAGAAATGGGACACATAAGTATGTATCGGGAGATGCAATACTCAGAAGAGAGTTTCGTTTCTATTCTTTATCATAGTTATTGGTGGTATCAGCAGAAAGTACTATCTCTGGAACAAGAAGGGACAGGTTGCCTACGCTTTAAGACGAAGGACCAACTTTGAAGACTCTCCTTGACATTTCTGGGAAACGAGCCAAAGCGAACTTTTTTTCATCATCTCTATTACCAATCAATGATGAAACTTTGTAAACTATTCAATTATTTTCAATCTGTTCAAACTGAAGTGATTATAACTTTTTGTTATTTGTAATTTTACAAATTTAACTTCGATTTAATCATTTTAAAGTACTGCATGTTTGTCTCAGTCAAATTACTACACACAGTATAACACAGAGCTATACCAGAATAATAAGAATTCCACTGAGTAAATCAGAGGTGGGGGCTTAACGAGCTAAAACTAATCATTGCTTAATTCTTCACAAAAGTGGTCGGCAGTTTTTAGAATTAACGTGCTCAGTCAAACCAGCATTGTTTTCGCTTACCTGAATATCTTGTGAAGATTCAATTGGTGATGGAAGTGTCTTTATCCTTCTGTCTACATCACTGCCAAGAGTAATCTTGTGCGAACGTAGATACCTTTGAGTTTTGACCACTGTTGGACCACTACTGCAAAGCATGGGAGGCAATACCATCACACACCCTCATTATTATCATCTACATCATCATCATTACTGACATCAATACTACGATCATTATTATTATCATCATCATCATCACCATAAACATCATTAACGCCACTTACACATTTATCGTAACTGTCATTACCATCATCATAATCATATCCGCGCATTTCACATGGAATGTTGATTTTAGAATAATAATAATAATAGTTCCTTCAGTCATGACTGACTATGGGAAATATTCCTCCAGTTGCATCTCTGAATGCATGTTTCAAGAGTAAGGCAAAGAAGATCTCGAAGAGGGTCGGAGCCAGAACACAGCCTTGTTTAACGCCAAGAATGTAACCTATTTATTAACCAAGAGGACATTGACTTACTTAAGAACTGACCCAGACATTACTCTCTGGGCATTATTACATTTAAGATTGTTAATGTTAATACACAGTGACATATGATGGGTCACATATTTGGCCTTACGCCTACAGGAGTTAGACCTAATAATCTTTGTCACGCACGTGACTTCACAGTTTTCCACTTGCCAGGTTCTAGTTAAGCAGACGTTTCACGGTCAGTTATCTCATTTAATTTCATTGACCAGGTCTGGGTTTGTAGCCTGACCTCTCTGCTGTGGCTACGTCTTGTCTTGACCTCTGACCATTATCACATTATATTAGATTCTGGTTATGTACAAGCCAGATATTTCTGGTAGTACTTAATTGATTCATATTTAAGATCACGTGACAAACGTGAACTCTGTGGATGTATCATGTTCAGTAGCATACTAAGGGGGACGTGTGGGGGAGGGGGGGGGGAGAGGAAGGAAGGAGGGAGGGGGAGGAGGAGGGGCGGCGATGAATCTTCAGGAGCTGGTGTGGATCTACTTGTCCTGGTCATGCAGTGGCGCGCGCGGCGCTATATAAGAGCTAACAGACTAGCTTCAAGAGCGGCGTCAAATAAAAGATGAACTAAAAATACCAATTAATAAAAAATTGCTGAGGCTCAAGCTTGGAACTGGATATTTCATGATTGAGGAACCCACATGTGAAGAGTGTCAAGAACCAAACACAATTAGACACTTTCTGGTGGACTGCAAGAAATATGACCAACAGAGGCAAAACATTAAGACATACTGTAGTAACCACAATGTAGAAATGAGCGTAGAAAATCTCATAGGCACAAAGACCCCTTCAGAAATGCAAAAGTTAATAAAACACTATATTACAAAAACTAAAGCTAACATATAAAAAACAAAAAAGGATTTGAGTCAGTAGTCCAAACTCGTGAAAGACTCGCCCCAGATACATACAGACTAACCAAAGAAACCATCCAGTGAAAATTAAAAACGTACTAACTTAGAAAATAGCATATTTTGGAATTTCTTTTAAAAACCATGTTGAACTATAACGACAAAAGGAAAAATACCGACTAGAGATAATATAGTATAAAATAAATACAAACAAAAACATATTACAATAAAAGAAACACGTCCTGATATAACCAACAACTCCATGTTGTAGTGGTTTTTGATGGTACTGTAAGGTTGTTGTGTTACCTAGTGTAATGTATGAGGTCAGCTGTGAAGGCTCCTGAGATAAATGTAGATGAGAATTACAGAAGGCCCTTCTTACTACCACTTACGACCTCAAACATATCTTTTTTTTCTCTTATGAATGTAGCTACGTTAAAAGTCTAGGGTACTGAAATGTAATGTGTTGTAGTATAAGATACAACCACACACACACAGATATTTAATAAGTCTAATAATATTACTAAAATTTAAAACACACTGAACTAACTCAGGCTGTTTTAGTTTAAAATATTAATTTTTTCTTTAAATTTATTTGTTCTGGACCAAGGTATTATTTTGGCCAGAACATATCAAATGTTATGAAGTTATAAATGGAATGCATAAATATATGGCATAATAAAATGGAATGTGATTACAAAGGTATGTTATAAGTCTGGTTAATATTAATTAATTTTATAGAGTCTCTGGGAGAACCTTTTTACTGGATATGCTGTTGGGATGGTGTCATCACACCCTCTCTTTGAATAGAACTAGCTTTGTCCATTGTCTTATGTACTTTAGAAAAAGTTTATTTCCCAAAATTTCAGGATATTAGTGGCGGGAAATCTTTATAAGTATTCAAGAGTTTTGGTGAATCATCAGCAGGCCATGGAGTTACTCATCTTGTATGAGAATATATGAAGCTGGAATCCGGTGGCCCCTCCTCTTGGTAGCTGGGATACACTGCGATACAGCACCAACACCACTGTAGGCGGCACACACGTCAGCTTGAGTAAACTTGTATTACTTTTGTGGCACTACCCTAGTGCCACAACAGAAACTCACAATTCTGAAACAAAGTTTGTGCGCTGTATCAGTAATCTATTTACTGTACCACTTTTACCCACAGCACAACACATCAACAATACACAGAGGGGGTCAGATCTCTCTGACCAACGAAGCACATCTTACCCAGTTGTTTTCATATAGTATCAGTTCCCCCAAGACTGCATTGCATCTGAGATATGTTCAATAGTTTCCTTTTATACAATAAGATAGGTGATATGTTCCCACCGATCTCAACAATAGATCCGCCTTCCATAGTCTTAGTTAGGCGTCCATTTATTTTGTTTGTCTCTAGACACTTACTTGTCGTAATCATTTTATATGATATGGCAGTATCAATCACTCGAAATATTAAAATATACAAAAGAAATACTTTCATTCTTACCAGAATTTAGAATTGAGAACACAGTTAATTTCTAGCAAAACTCAGCTGAGCTGCTGGCTATGTGATGGCGTCCCACTAAATGTATAGAATATCTTCTGGAAACAACACCACAGGTAATAAACCACTGTGTCTCTGGACAGTCTGGTAACGAATGGCAAAATGTGTGCCTCTACCCCGCTACTATGATTTCATTCATCCAATCACAGCCCCCCCCCCCCCCCCCCTAACTTTCAAATCTACAACCAAAAGTCAAATTTCAGTCAGCTCTCAGTCAAGTATGTATTACGGTCTGTTGGTCCGTCTGTCTCTACTTGTTTTTTTCATAAAAAACACGCTTGGTTCTTGGACCAACGCCATGCAATACCCTACACACTTCTGCCTCCGAAGTTATTTTTAGCCACAATTCTCCCCTTTCCCCTCTCTTTAATTACAGCTCGATTTTTGCGTTACTTGCCTCAAGGTCGAGAATTTGAAACTTTAGTGAAATTTTCAACAGTGCAGTCGCTCGTCTGATATGAACAACACAGTCTTTTGTCAATATCTTCCTTATTATCTATCCGTCTGTATAATTGAAAGTATATTATTTCTCTGCTCAAGACGGGCTATCAAACTAGCTAGGTTTTATATTCATAACATTATTATTAAGAAAAAGTTACTTTTTCAAGGTTAGTTTTTTTTTTTTTGAAATATGTTCGAGAACCTTCTCCACGGCGTTTGCCGCTGAATTCAAATAACAACCAAGTATCGTAAAAGTCCAAGAAATGACTGTTTCTGACACGAGCTAAAGTCGTTTTTTGTCCATTTCCTTACATTGTGTCAACTAGTGACGTGAATTTTTTTTTCTTTTACTACCAATTGCGTCTTTTAGCCTTGCTGTATTCAAACACGTGTTCAGTCATATTTTTCCTTTTGTGTTCTCCGTTTTCTCTCCCGTCTACAAAGGGTAAACCGTTTCGTCTGCACGTCTAACTCGTTAGTTTTAAATGGCGGGTAGGAAAAGCGGGCATGGGCGAGCATGTCTCCTAGTATCTTACGCATTATTTTTATCCCTACATTTTATCGTTAAATTTGGAGATATTTTAACGTTGTATCATGGTAAATTCATCACACATCTCCCCACCTGAGAACATGCACTACGGCAAGTTCCAAAACCAGTGATACACATAGATAAAATTACTCCTCACGCCTGCCACTATCTAATCTTGATCACAGGGGTGCCGACTGAGAAAATCTGCACCGACATTCAATGACCCTGGGATGTATTCGATAATAAACTGATAAGGTTGCAATAATAAAGACCATCTCAACAATCTTGCGTTTTCATGCTTAGCCTGAGATAAGAACACCAGGGGCTGATGATCCGTCTGGACCACAAAAGTCCTACCATACAGATAGATTTGAAACTTTTTTATTGCCCAGATTAACGCTAAACATTCTTTTTCGCTTGTGGAATATCCTTGCTCCGCTTTATTCAATTTGCGGCTTGCATAAGCGACTGGGTTCAGTTCCCCATCGGGTGAAGATGACCTTTGCAACAAAGCCGCCCCGAGGCCTACATTACTTGCATCTGTTCTCACCACGAAGTCCTGTGTCAAATCAGGCAATTTGAGAATAGGCTTGCTAGTGAGTTTATCCTTTAACTCTTGAAAAGCTAATTCACATTGCGCAGTCCAAACAATTTTATCTGGATGTCCCTTGCGAGTCAGATCAGTCAGAGGAGCACAAATAGAGTTAAAATTGTTGATATATTTTTGGTAAAATCCACATAACGACACGAATGATCGCACATCCTTTTTTGTTTGTGGTCTAGGTGCTCTCTGCAGTTTTTCCAAGTTCTTGGGGTCAGGGGTCATGTTACCCTGATATACAGTGTGTCCCAAGAATTCCAACTCTTTGCATCCTATACAACATTTTGTTGGCCTAGCAGTTAAGTTCGCCTCCCTAAGCCTGTCAAATAACATTTTTAGAGAGCTAATGTGTTCTTCAAATGTCTCTGTGGCGACGAGAATATCATCCATGAAATTCGTGATACATGGGTTATTCAGGGGATCCAACAATTTGCGCATCATCCTTGAAAATACACTCGGAGCATTTTTCAATCCGAATGGTAGCATGTTGAATTCATAATGTCCTTCCGAGGTGCTAAAAGCTAAATAAGGTCTCACTTCAGGCTTCACTGGAATCTGGTAATAGCCTTTACTAAGATCCACCTTTGAAAAGTATTTTGCCTTGTTTAATCTAGCAAATAACTGTTTTGTGTCTGGTAATGGATCCACTTGTCCTTCTGTGACAGCATTCAGTTTCCTGTAATCTATGCACAGTCTGTGTTCCCCAGACGGTTTCCTCAACAAAACTACACTGGAGCTAAAAGATGATTCACTGTGTGAAATAATCCCCTCCTTCAACAAATAATCTATTTCTTCTTTCAATGCCTTCTCCTTCGCGAACGGAATAGAATAGGCTCTCATACAGATTGGGTTTGAGTCTACCAGTTTCATGTCATACTGTAACAAATTTGTATGTCCTGGTTTATCTGTTAATACATCTGTATGTTCCTCCAGAACCTGTTGAACTCTCTCCCTCTGATTTTTAGTCAGGTGCTTACTGACTTTTACCTGTGCGGCTGTTTCACAAGGATGTAATGGGTATTCATGTGAGGTGAGTGGTTCCTTTTGCATTTGAGTTGCGATAGCCAAGGTCAGTAAGGGGTGCTTTCCTGGAGTGGTCTGTCCAGATACTTCTTTAACAGGTTTACATGATAAACTTTCTCCTTCCCATTTTTGTCAATTTTATAGTTTGTTCTAGACACCTTCTCTAGAACCGTATATGGACCTTGCCATCCAATTTGTAATTTATTCTGGCTGCCGGGTAGTAGAAGAAGTACCTTCTCTCCCACAGCTAGTTCTCTGTCCTTTGCCTTCCTATTAAAATATGCTGCATGTTTCTTCCTGGCTTGTCTCAAATTATCATTTGCCAGTTTCCATCCAGCTTTCAGACGAGTGGTCAGTTCGTTCACATATTGATAAGATGAGGTAACAGTCTCTTCTGCCTTCTCATCTGTCCAGGTCCTTAATAAAGCTTCTAATGGACCTTTTATTGGCCTCCCAAATAGCAGAGTTGCGGGAGCCATCCCGGTTGAACTATGTGGTACCTCCCGATACGCAAACAACGCGGCGGGCAGGAATTGATCCCACAGATCCGGTTTTTCGTGTGCCAGCTTCCTCAGGATAGAAATGAGAGTCCCATTGAACCTCTCTACCTGGCCGTTCCCTTGTGGGTGGTACGGGCTACAATGAAAGTGTCTGGCTTGAAATAGCTTAAAAACTTCTTCCGTTAGTTTCCCCTTGAACTGTGAGCCAGTATCAGTCAAGATTTGTTGCGGGAATCCTAATCTTGTGAATATTGTAAGTAGTGCCTCTGCTACATGTTTTGAATCAATTGATGGCAGGGCTACCGCCTCTCCCCACATAGAACAAGTGTCCACCAGAGTAATGATGTAACTGTTCCTCCTCTTGGTCCGAGTGAGAGGTCCCACAATATCCACTGCAACCCTCTCAAAAGGTGTTCCCCCTATAGGCATTTCCCCTAGAGTTGCAGGAGCAGTCCAGTGCTTTGGAGCTACCCTTTGACATTCTGGACAGGATTTGACATATCTTTTTATATCCTCCGTTATCCCTGGCCAGAAGTAATGACAAGCTATACGCTGTCCTGTGGCGCTGATCCCCATGTGACCACTGAAGGGAATCGCATGCCCGAGTTCCATCACTTTATCCCTATATGAAGTGGGAAGAACCAGCTGGTTGTGACCATTTGTTCCAGTTCCGGCCTTCCTATATAACAATTTGTTCTTCATAAAGTATTCCCCCTTGCTTGGAGGTGTGTGGCATTTGGGCAATTTTTTAAAACATGGCTTGAGTGTCCTATCCTCAGCCTGCGCCTTCCTCATCTCCTCTGGATGAGCATTTATAGGTTCACCTTCTTCCTCCTTTTTCTGTGACCTGGTCTGCACACTGTCGCCATGATCACAGGTCTCTCGGGATTCCCCAAGAAGACGTATCTACACCCCAATATCAGAGGGTAGATTGGTTCATCTATCACTGCTGCTCTGATCTCTCCTTCCACATAGCGAGTTTTCACCGTTATCCTTGCGATGGGAAGTGTCATGAGTGGTATGTCCTTAGTCGCCCTTGTATTTCAACTGTTTCTGTGGTTTACTGACTTGGGTCCACTAGGCTAGACTTCACAACTGAATCATAATCCAAACCTGTATCATAAAGGCACCTTATGGTGACCCCATTACAAATAACATCCTCACAAACTGGGGGGTGATAAGGTTCCTGCTGTCCATTAGGATTAACCTTTAATCTTTGAGTCCCCAACTTCATTGCAGCAATGTTTGAAGGTTTCCTTCTACAAAATTCGGTGTTATGGTTGTCTTTCTTACACCATTTGCACCATCTTTTTCCTTGGTTTAACGGTTTTCTTTCATTATATTTTTGGTCATTGAACTGTGAGTTTCTGTCACGATAGTCATTTCTTGGCCTATCAAAGTTTGTCCTGCCTTTATTACCCTGTTCTCGGTTATCAAATTTATTAAATTGCTGTGGAGCTTTAAAATTTTCTATGTGCTTCTTTTTATTGCCACTTATCTCTGCCTGGGCTGCCTGATACCTCTCAGCGACATTTAAAACCTCCCCCAACCTCTCTGCATTTTGTTCCATGAGAAATTTTCTCAAGTCTGGAGCCATGGACTCTCTTAATTGCTCTATCATGATCATTTCTTTAAGATCTTGGGTCTTCCCCAGAGCAGTCCATTTCTCCAAATAGGTTTCCAGTCTGGCAGAGAATTGGTGGTATGTCTCTCCAGACAAAGTTTGGCATTTCTAAATTTCTTACGATAAAATTCACCATTTTTTTCGTATCTCAATAACAAAGCCTGCTTTAACATGTCATAATTGTCTTGGTCTTCTCTACTCATTTTAGCAAAGACTTCATAAGAAGTACCTCTCAGTCCCTGTGATAACTTTAGACTCCACCTCTCTCTCTCTCTCTAACCCATATGTAGTAGCTAATAACTCAAAACGACTGAGGTACCCCTCGATGTCATCGTCTTTCTCAACAAAATGGTCTAAATGAAACCCCATAGCTGAGTTTGAGGCACCCTGACTAGCTGCAGCATCTGAGGCAAAAGGGCTGGCACCATTTTCAGGAGCATGGCCTTGTAATTCCAGCTCCCTTAGTCGTAATTCGTGCTCCCTTTGCAACCTTCTATCTTCTGCTTCCCTTTCGGCCTTTTTATTTTCTGCTTCCCTTCTCTTATCTTCTGCCTCCCTTTGCTGTCGTTTTTCTTCTGCCTCAATCTGCAGCCTCTTAAGTTCTCTATCAGCCTCAATTTGTAACCTCTTCTCTTCAGCTAACCTCCTATCTTCCCTTTCAATATACTTGTCACATTCAGAAGTCACATACTGAATTAAAGCCTGACCCTCCATGTTCATCTCCCTCGCCGTTAGCACAGCAGCTGATCTGAATTTCGCTAGGTCAGCCATCAGACAAAATAACAATGACCCAGGTAAATCTAATTACTTAATAACAGGTAATTCTAATTATCAAATGACAGGTAATTCTAATTAATAAATAGACCAAGGTAATTCTAATTAATTAAATTGGCCAAGGTAATTCTAATTAATTAATTAATTAATTACCACTGGCTGTGAAGATTCACCAACTTTTTATTTTCCCCTTTTATTTTAAGGGACACTTTTTTAATTTTTACAATCTGTCCCCCTGGTTTAGTTCTCCCACCAGGAGATTCTAATATTTTTAATTAACTAAATATCCCTGGACAAGACCCCAATATTTGTAGTGGTTTTTGATGGTACTGTAAGGTTGTTGCGTTACCTAATGTAATGTATGAGGTCAGCTGTGAAGGCTCCTGAGATAAATGTAGATGAGAATTACAGAAGGCCCTTCTTACTACCACTTACGACCTCAAACATATCTTTTTTTTTTCTCTTATGAATGTAGCTACGTTAAAAAGTCTAGGGTACTGAAATGTAATGTGTTGTAGTATAAGATACAAACACACACACACACAGATATTTAATAAGTCTAATAATATTAATAAAATTTATAACACACTGAACTAACTCAGGCTGTTTTAGTTTAAAATATTAATTTTTTTCTTTAAATTTATTTGTTCTGGACCAAGGTTTTATTTTGGCCAGAACATATGAAATGTTATGAAGTTATAAATGGAATGCATCAATATATGGCATAATAAAATGGAATGTGATTACAAAGGTATGTTATAAGTCTGGTTAATATTAATTAATTTTATAGAGTCTCTGGGAGAACCTTTACTGGATATGCTGTTGGGATGGTGTCATCACACCCTCTCTTTGAATAGAACTAGCTTTGTCCATTGTCTTATGTACTTTAGAAAAAGTTTATTTCCCAAAATTTCAGGATATTAGTGGCGGGAAATCTTTATAAGTATTCAAGAGTTTTGGTGAATCATCAGCAGGCCATTGAGTTACTCATCTTGTATGAGAATATATGAAGCTGGAATCCGGTGGCCCCTCCTCTTGGTAGCTGGGATACACTGCGATACAGCACCAACACCACTGTAGGCGGCACACACGTCAGCTTGAGTAAACTTGTATTACTTTTGTGGCACTACCCTAGTGCCACAACAGAAACTCACAATTCTGAAACAAAGTTTGTGCGCTGTGTCAGTAATCTATTTACTGTACCACTTTTACCCACAGCACAACACATCAACAATACACAGAGGGGGTCAGATCTCTCTGACCAACGAAGCACATCTTACCCAGTTGTTTTCATATAGTATCAGTTCCCCCAAGACTGCATTGCATCTGAGATATGTTTCAATAGTTTCCTTTTATACAATAAGATAGGTGATATGTTCCCACCGATCTCAACAATAGATCCGCCTTCCATAGTCTTAGTTAGGCGTCCATATATTTTGTTTGTCTCTAGACCCTGAACTTGGGCTGGGGACCTAGAGCGAACACTTACTTGTCGTAATCATTTTATATGATATGGCAGTATCAATCACTCGAAATATTAAAATATACAAAAGAAATACTTTCATTCTTACCAGAATTTAGAATTGAGAACACAGTTAATTTCTAGCAAAACTCAGCTGAGCTGCTGGCTATGTGATGGCGTCCCACTAAATGTATAGAATATCTTCTGGAAACAACACCACAGGTAATAAACCACTGTGTCTCTGGACAGTCTGGTAACGAATGGCAAAATGTGTGCCTCTATCCCGCTACTATGATTTCATTCATCCTATCACATACTCCCCCCCCCCAACTTTCAAATCTACAACCAAAAGTCAAATTTCAGTCAGCTCTCAGTCAAGTATGTATTACGGTCTGTTGGTCCGTCTGTCTCTACTTGTTTTTTCATAAAAAACACGCTTGGTTCTTGGACCAACGCCATGCAATACCCTACACACTTCTGCCTCCGAAGTTATTTTTAGCCACAATTCTCCCCCTTTCCCCTCTCTTTAATTACAGCTCGATTTTTACGTTTGCGTGCCTCAAGGTCGAGAATTCGAAACTTTAGTGAAATTTTCAACAGTGCAGTCGCTCGTGTGATATGAACAACACAGTCTTTTGTCAATATCTTCCTTATTATATATCCGTCTGTATAATTGAAAGTATATTATTTCTCTGCTCAAGACGGGCTATCAAACTACCTAGGTTTTATATTCATAACATTATTATTAAGAAAAAGTTACTTTTTCAAGGTTAGTTTTTTTTTTTTTTTTTGAAATATGTTCGAGAACCTTCTCCACGGCGTTTGCCGCTGAATTCAAATAACAACCAAGTATCGTAAAAGTCCAAGAAATGACTGTTTCTGACACGAGCTAAAGTCGTTTTTTTTGTCCATTTCCTTACATTGTGTCAACTAGTGGCGTGAATTTTTTTTCTTTTACTACCAATTGCGTCGTTTAGCCTTGCTGTATTCAAACACGTGTTCAGTCATATTTTTCCTTTTGTGTTCTCCGTTTTCTCTCCCGTCTACAAAGGGTAAACCGTTTCGTCTGCACGTCTAACTCGTTAGTTTTAAATGGCGGGTAGGAAAAGCGGGCATGGGCGAGCATGTCACCCAGTATCTTACGCATTATTTTTATCCCTACATTTTATTGTTAAATTTGGAGATATGTTAACGTTGTATCATGGTAAATTCATTACACATGTACATGGTAGATGGTTGAAAGGGGCGTGCTACAAAGAAAAGTAGCAAACACATTAATTAAAAATAAAAAAAAATTCAAGAGCGGCAATATAAGAGCTAACAGACTAGCTTCAAGATCGGCAATATAAGAGCTAACAGACTAGCTTCAAGAGTGGCAATATAAGAGCTAACAGGCTAGCTTTAAGAGCGACAATATAAGAGCTAACAGACTAGCTTCAAGAGCGGCAATATAAGAGCTAACAGACTAGCTTCAAGAGCGGCTATATAAGAACTAACAGACTAGCTTCAAGAGTGGCAATATAAGAGCTAACAGACTAGCTTCAAGAGCGGCTATATAAGAGCTGACAGACTAGCTTCAAGAGCGGCAATATAAGAGCTAACAGACTAGCTTCAAGAGCGGCAATATAAGAGCTAACAGACTAGCATCAAGAGCGGCTATATAAGAGCTAACAGACTAGCTTCAAGAGTGGCAATATAAGAGTTAACAGACTAGCTTCAAGAGCGGCTATATAAGAGCTAACAGACTAGCTTAAAGAGCGGCAATATAAGAGCTAACAGACTAGCTTCAAGAGCGGCAATATAAGAGCTAACAGACTAGCTTCAAGAGCACCCATAAAGGTGCATTGGATATGGATAAGGGAGCAATACTGAGGGCAATTAATGATCGCCTGTTAGAGAATGACACTGTTATCGATGAATCATCAAGTCTAAGACTGCTGGACTTTGGCATCAAACGTAAGACCATCAGGGATGGACGTATGACAGGATGTATCTGGCGTGTATACAACCAGCGCGCAATCAGGAACCATTAGCATTCATAACCTTTGACATTTGCTGAGGGAGACTGAGCACTTATGGGTTTGATCAACAATAATAATAACAACTAATATCTCGATATGTTTCCTCAAACAGCTGTGAGGTGTCCTTATAAAATTTGCACTGGCCGCCAGCAAACAACTGATCATATCGATCACATTGTTGTACATCTACTTCTATAACAACGGCACGATACAGGTGATAACCAGTGGTGATAAAATATATCATTGCCTTACTCTTGGTCAGGGTTTCTCAACCTTTATTTACTCCATGGACCCTTTTAATTGTCCAATTAAAGCTATGGACACCTCCGATTGCCCCATGATGGCTATGAACCCTTTCTTGGAACAAAATGTACATAAATGCATAATTTAAAATTTTACATCTGAAATTCTAGGTTTTCTACACGGGGGCCCTAGATTCCATTCTCGGATCCCCAAAGACCCCTTTGTTAGGAAACCCTGATTTAGATGTTGCCGCAAAACACAATTACATAGCGCCTTTCGCTTTTAAAACACTATCGCATCCCTTGTACATAGCTCTGGTATAGCCAGGAATCTGTCTATTAATTGCACATTATTTTAACGCTTTTCAATATACGAGTCTTCCCCTTTAAAGGTGAACGTAGGGGAGGGAAGTTGAGTGTCAGAGGCTTCACCATACTAGGTCTCGCCTTTATGTGGTGGGGTGACGTCCCCTACCTCGCTACCTTTGGTTTCTCTAAATCAAGAGAAGAGTACAGCACCCATTTACAGCTGGGTAGTCTGGAACGTGATCTACCAGGTTTTTAACTCGGCAAGGTACCTCGAAAAGATAGACGTAATATGTCCATAGAAGAGATACCCCGACAAGTTAAAGTTAATATTTCAATATAAGAGATACTAGACAACTAGGAGTAATGAAATTTCCAATGGTGAGATAGAGACAGAGTTTAAAAAATTCTATAGAAGATAGAATACCATTCGACATAGTTTGGAGTGAATTTTGTATAGACTGAGATACCTAGACAATTAGGAGTGAACATTCCAATGGATGAGATACTTCGACAAGATGGAGAGAATATTTTCATGAATGAAATAACTCGACAAGTTTGAGTGGATACATCTGCAGATGAGACGGGCCGACAACTCTATGAGAGAGATAGATGTAGTTTTGTGAGAAAGATAGATGTGGTTATATGAGAGAGAGAGATGTGGTTATATGAGAGAAATAGATGTGGTTATATGAGAGAGATAGATGTGGTTATATGAGAGAGATACATGTAGTTTTGTGAGAGAAATAGATGTGGTTATATGAGAGGGAAAGACGTGGTTATATGAGAGAGATAGATGTGGTTATATGAGAGAGATAGATGTGGTTATATGAGAGAGATAGGTGTGGTTATATGAGAGAGATAGGTGTGGTTATATGAGAGATAGGTGTGGTTATATGAGAGAGATAGACGTGGTTATATGAGAGAAATAGATGTGGTTATGTGAGAGGGAAAGACGTGGTTATATGAGAAAGAGAGATGTGGTTATATGAGAGATAGGTATGGTTATATGAGAGATAGGTGTGGTTATATGAGAGATAGGTGTGGTTATATGAGAGAGATAGATGTGGTTATATGAGAGAGATAGGTGTGGTTATATGAGAGATAGGTGTGGTTATATGAGAGAGATAGATGTGGTTATATGAGAGATAGGTGTGGTTATATGATAGGTGTGGTTATTTGAGAGAGATAGATGTGGTTATATGAGAGATATGTGTGGTTATATGAGAGAGTTAGATATGGTTATATGAGAGAGATAAATGTGGTTATACGAGAGAGAGATGTGGTTATATGAGAGAGATAGATATGTGGTTTATATGAGAAAGTTAGAGATATGTGGTTATATGAGAGAGATAGATGTGGTTAGTATATGAGAGAAGATAGATGTGGTTATATGAGAGAATGGGGATGTTTTTGTTTATGAGAGAAATACAAATGGTTATATGAACGAACTTGACGTGATTATTTGACAGAGATGTGGTTATATGAGAGAGAGAGAGAGATGTGGTTATATGAGAGAGATGCATGTGGTTATATGAGAGAGATAGATCTGGTTATATGAGAGAGATAGGTGTGGTTATATGAGAGATAGGTGTGGTTATATGAGAGACAAGTGTGGTTATATGAGAGAGATAGATGTGGTTATATTGGAGATAGGTGTGGTTATATTAGATAGTTAGATGTGGTTATATGAGAGAGATAAATGTGGTTATATGAGAGAGAGAGAGAGAGAGATATGTGGTTATATGAGAGAGATAGATGTGGTTATATGAGAGAGATAGATGTGGTTATATGAGAGAGTTAGATGTGGTTATATGAGAGAGATATATGTGGTTATATGAGAGAGAGAGATGTGGTTATATGAGAGAGATAGATGTGGTTATATGAGAGAGACAGATGTGGTTATATGAGCACAAACGAAGATGAAAAAGATACTTCGACATCAAGTGCAGGCTGTTCACTTATTTAGCTCGTGCGATTTATCTGCCCTTTCACACAGGAAGTTGAGTGATAATGGCATTTCCGGTCGTATCTTCCGCTTCTTTCACAGAAAAAAAATTGTTGGAAGCAGCACTGAATAAACTTTACATTTCCTTCTCAACAGTCGTCATTCGTTCTCTAATCTCAAGAAAGTCAGGTTCTCTATTTGTATATTTTGTTGCGCTCTCCTCCTGTTGATTGTCACGGGTTGGCAACACTTACTGTTCCCTTAACTCTGCAGTAGTGGTCCAACAGTGGCCAAAACTCTAGAGTAACTAATGTGGGTCTTCAAACGTGTCTACATTCGCACAAGATTACTATTGGCAGATAGTAAGATATTCAGAAAAGCGAGAACAATACTGCATTGGCTGAGCACGTTAACTCTGGTATCTGCAGTCAACTTATGTGAAGGATATGGTTATCTTAAAATTCGTTAGCTCGTTCAAGCCCCAAGCTGAGTTAATTCAGGGAATTTCCTCTTATTTTTATTGGATAGCTCTGTTTAAGTGTATTTAAGAAATTGTCTGAGACAGACGGAAACAGCACATTCAAAATGATTAAGTCAATTTTAAATTTGGACAGATAGAAGTAACAAATTTAATAATCAATTAGGTTTAAACAGTTATTAAAAATTGAATAATTCTTTAACAAAAACTGGTCATCATTATATGATGTAGATGCAGATTAATGTAAGGGGAAGTTTCACTTGGCAGCTTTTATTTGTACACTTAGCTGCTGGAGTTTCTGCTCCCGCTGGTGTTTTGAATCTTCGCAGATAGGTGACTGGGTCGCTCGCGTCCCTGGTCAAGATTAAAAGTTGCGGCACGTTCCAAGTAGAATCAGGAAGCAACTGCAAAGCTGGTCCAGCGTCTCTAAGACCCGTCTCATGGTGGTGTCTAGCGTCGACTTCAGACCACTTATACCCTCACTTGTTCCATAAATAGTACCTTCACCTGGTACCACCAACTAGTATCACAAAAGAAGAAAACAAATACACTCTGAGTATTGAGTTTCCCGACACATACTTATGTGCCCCCTCTTTTTATTTCAACATCCCATCTACCTCAGAACTTTTACCCTCGCTGAGAATTAATATTAATCCCAGTGGGCGAACAACTATCTTTACATTTAAAATGAAATAGTTTTATATTTAACTTTAGTTGAAAATGTTAACAATATAGTTTGAATATGTTTACATTTACATCGGTTGACAAGAATGTAAACTATCATTACAGTTAGAGTGAATATGTTTTACATTTACACTGGTTAAAAATGTTGAAACTTTCATGACATTTAGATTGAATATGTTTTACATTTACACTGGTTGAAAAGGTTAATAATATAACAAGTATGTACATTATTTCTTTCATCATTCCCTCCCTCCTCCATAAAGAACGTGGGACTACCTCTGCTTTTGGTTCTTTATAAGAAACTCACAATAAAGCAGTCACCAGCTCTGGCAGTAGTGGTTCATGAAAACATCATTCTATATGCTGAGGGTGCCAGCCTCAAATGACTTGGGCATCTGTAGAGTATCAGGGATGTTATATATGCCTTTCCACTATTGTAGAATAAACGTGTTGTTGTGTATTGGCCACTGTTGAATGTCTGGATGCGGATGTTATGTTTTGGGTCATGCACTGACCATTACTGAAGAAAGTCTTCTTCAGTTACCTCTGCATCATCGAATGAACCTGTCATGTAGACATTGAGTGGGAGTGTCAAGTAACGCGAATGGTGTAGTAGTTCGGTGTAACAGACCACTTGATAATAACTCTCACACACTCTCATGTAATGCAATGACGACTTGAACTGCCTCTGACATTTCAATAGTTTAATGAAGGCACGCAAACTGGACAGCACGGATACAGTCATGGATACATATTGACATCAATTCATTGGTTATTTGAATCGTGGATGATACATTCATGTAGTAGTGAAATATCATTCAACCCAAGGTAGCATTCACTGTTCTAGTAACTAATCGCCGTATCCTCTACTGACTGAACGCGTCAATGAGGATCGGTAAACATACAAAAGTCATTGGTCGAACTTTCATTTCATGGCTAAGTTCTTAAGCTGAAATATGTCCAATGTTTGTATAATAATCATAAACCACGATAGTGGGTTTTCACCTCATAACAAGATCTCGATACCACTGCCCGATAGCAGGATACACAATCTGTTCTCTTGACAGTGATCAAAAATATGATGACAGGAATATAACATGGCCGCCTTCCTGAGTTGTCGCTCACTCACTCGTAGGAAGGTAGATATCAGCCAAAGTTAATTTATAATGTGCATATAAATAATTTCATAAAGTTTTCCATACAGCTCTACAGTAATCAAGTTAATTCACATAGACATAACTGCTGTAGGAAAGCCTGTCATCTTCGTCGATACAAAACAGCGATACGAAGCACAATGTTCCATCTAGGTCTAATCGACTCGAGATCATCAAAAATTGTGATCACTGGCCCAAGACAGTATACATGTTGTTAGATGTGTAGTGCGAGCGTATGATGAATTGAGTGTGGGTGCGAATGAAGACGCGAATGTGTTTAGGCTCGTATAGATGTAGATCCTGCAACCCATACTCTCACATGCAGTAATCAAGGATGCTTTGACACTGCAGGCATGTTTCAAGACATTTATTGACGGGAACACACATAATATCAACAGGAACAGTCAGTGTAACAAGGTCATGCTGACCTGACATCGATAGGTATACATTTGGCATTCAAAAAGGTAAACATCAGAATAGACGTGCATGGTCAATAGCAAAGTTCTTCAATAATGACAGTTCGTAGCGTCGCCCTTGGCGTCTCTGACTAAACGCGTCAGATGCCTTAGTCACTTGGACACATAGGTGCAACTTGGCACTCCCCGCCAATTGCACATATCAGGCTGTAGTATAACAGCCGAAAGCACAGGCCTCGTTCTGACGTCGGCCGTGTACTTCTGTTAAATAGGTTATCATCAACCCTGCAGTAATACTTATTGTAGATATGAACTCCGCCAATCTGCGGCTCCCACAATATATCTTCGTCACTGGATTTCTGGACAATATAAGACTAACAGTCTTGGATGGCTACCTCGAGCACAAATATATAAGTTCTGAAATGGCGGATCAGTGAGCTGCTGTTCACCCTAGGTAATCCTTTACATGTTCTGCCACCGAAAAGCGTAATAATGCATAAAGGTCGGTATTACCTGGAAAATGAATCCTCAGAACTAAACAAGGAATTCTGTCGTCATCCCGACGCACAGAGATTCACTGGGGAAAACTGCCATAGCAGTTACTTCGAAGATTCTCCCCGAAAAACAATGGACTCTTGGTCCCTTCAGAAAAACAGGACCTCCCGGCTTCCCGGAAGTATATCTCACTCCCGCTTAAAAAACCTTCCCATAGGCCTACGCCGAACTGTCAACCTCTGACCCTAAAGGTCAAACACAATGAATGAATAAACAAGGGAAGACAACCCCTAATCAACCTGACATCGCAGGTAAAGACACAATTATTCTTATGATACAAACATAAGCAAATAACTTGACAGATGACTCCGTCGAAAATGACAGCAACATTACTACCACCCCCCTGTAAAAAAAAAAATGCAATTTTTTTTTTTTTTTAATATGTTCATGAGCAAGATAGCACCAGTATCACTTCTGTGCTCATGCAAACAATGAACCTAATATCAGGTACAATAGAAGAGGGTACAAATCATCTCCCAACATAGGAGAAAATATTTCCTTTAAGCCAAACAAACTAAGGGATACCATTCAAGAAACCTAAGTTGCTGGCAATACCAATCATATATCAAACATTACTAAATAATATAACCATAGCAATATACAAATGTCAATGCTATTTTAGCAACATATCACTGATGGATGGACAAAATGAAATTTGTTAAATTATCTAAACATCATCCAAATACATTTGTATTACAACATATTATGATATTAAGGACAGACCTAAGTCTGAAAATATATCAGGAAAAACTAGGACACAAGATTTAACTGGAATCATGTGGGCATCTAGACAATATGTCCGCCATCACATTATCCGAACCACGGATAGCTCGCACCGTGAAATGGAAAGGCTGAAGAGCAATAGCATAACGAGTAGATCTCGAGCTCTTCAAATCCTTACTTTGCATAGCCGTAAGAGCTTTTTGGTCGGTTTCCATAAAGAAATGCGCGCCCAGAAGGAACCTTTGTAGCTTAAGAATGGACCAAACCATAGCCAACAATTCACGGTCCAAAACCGAGTAATTCCTTTCTGCCGCATTCAGCTTCCTAGAAATATACATTACAGGATGCAGAGTTCCTGAATATTCCTGCATTAGTGCCGCTCCAATGCCAGTGGAAGAGGCATCACTACGAAGGACAAAAGTCTTATCAATCGTCGGTAGTCTTAAGATAGGATGAGATGAGAACAAATTCTTAACCTGATCCAATGAAGATTGGCATTCTTGGGACCAACGCACCATATTAGGAGAACCTTTTTTCAATAACGTTGAAAGTGGTGCCATAATGGAGGACAGATTCTCAATGAATCTTCCATAGAATTGTATCAATCCCAAGAGACTACGCACTTGCTTTTTTGTCTTCGGAACCGAGATATTTAATATCTTTGAAATGTTTTGGTCCTCTGTCTTCAACAGACCATGACCAACTCGATGACCTAGGAAGGAAATTTCACTAAACCCAACAAAAGCTTTAGAGGGTTTAGCAGTCAAACTATGCTCACGTAGAGTAGATAGCAATTCCTTTAGACCCACATAGTGTTCTTCCCAAGTATCGCTGAAAAGACAGATGTCGTCTAAATATGCAATGACATCTGCACGATCTGATAGAATTCGTCGCATCATGCGTACGAAAGTCGCTGGGGCGTTCATAAGCCCGAAAGGCATAAAATTCCATTGAAACAGACCCCTAGGTGTCGAAAAAGCAGTGAGAGGTTTGGCGTGTTCCGTCAGTGGGACTTGCCAATAACCTTTCGACAAGTCTAGTTTAGTAAAGAATTTAGCTTTAGAAAGTCTAATAAGTAGATCATCTAATAACGGCATAGGTTCAGCATCGAACTTCGTAACTTGATTTAATTTGCGATAATCAACGCAAAGACGTATGTTATTGTCTTTCTTTCGAACAATAACTATTGACGAAGAATAAGCTGAAGTGGATGGTTCAATTATTTGTAGTTGAATCATTTCATCCAATTCTTTCTCGACTTGTGCTTGAAAATGAATAGGTATTGGGTATGGTCTTACTCTGATCGGATTACGATCAGTAAGTATGATGTCATGTTCTATGACATCTGTGTGTCCAGGAATGTCGGTAAGGACATCCTGATATGATTGTAACGTAGAGGATACTTGACGTTGTTCCTCAAAAGACAAGTTGGAAGAGACTGTAACGTCTCTCCACGATTCCGTTGAAGTAAGTGGAATCGTAGGAAGAGGTAAGTTCACGTCAGAAAAAATAGTTTCCTCATCCTGTATAACAGACAGGGATGAGATGTGACCATGTTGGACTGGAGAGTCGTCCGTCGCCTGGAAAATAGGCTGTAAATAGTCTGGACGTTCAATAAACTCTGTTAGCATATTTATATGGAAGGTTTTATGCCTTCCATCCACATCGACAATATAGTCGACATCAGAAATTTTCGAGACTATAGTGTATGGACCCTTCCAAGAAATGAGAAGTCTATTCTCTCTTGAGGGCAGTAAGACATATGCTTTGTCTCCAGGACAAAGTTGACGTAGGCGTCTTTTCTTATTAGCAAATCGCCTAGCTTTTTCTTTCGCAAATTCGGAAGATGAAGTTGCTAACCTGCACGATTCGATAATCTTTTCTCTAAGAGCTATAACATATTCATATGACGATTGTGTATCATCGTCAATATTATCGGAAGTTATCAAATCGTGTAACAAGGACATCGGCCCGCGCGGTTGCGCGCCAAAGACAAGTTCGAAAGGAGAAAACCCTGTATGCTCGTTGGGAACCTCTCTATAGGCAAAGAGGACTGCAGGTAAAACCCTGTCCCAATCTTCAGGATGATCCTCCGTTATCTTGCCAAGTAAGTTCTTTAGTGTCCTGTTAAGACGTTCTACCAATCCATTGGACATTGGATGATAAATACTACTGAGAGACCTTTTAATGTCTAGCGTAGCCATTACCTGAGACATAACGTCCGAAATTAACTGAGTGCCGTGATCCGACAGTATTTCTCCGGGGAATCCCAGACGAGAAAATACGAGCCAAAGAGCATCAGCGATATCGACAGTTGATATGCTCTTCAGAGGAATAGCCTCTGGCCAACGCGTGCACATGTCCACGCAAGTGAGGATAAATTGGTGTCCTCTGGCTGACTTAATTTTGAACGGACCAATGATGTCTATAGCCATTTTCTGAAACGGCCGAATCGGAATATCTGCAGCCTGAATAGGAGCAGCATGTCTCGGACCCCTAGACTTGACCTCTTGACAAATTTTGCAAGATCGGCAATAAATTCGGATGTCTTTATTCACGAATGGCCAAAAAAAGACGCAAGGACTCTAGTTTTAGTTCTGGAAAAACCCATGTGTCCAGCACACTGAGAATCGTGTGCATGCCGAAGAATTAAGGCTCTCATACACTTAGGCACAAGAATTTGCGAATGCATAGACTTGTCCGAGTGTTGTACCATTCGTACCAATATACCATTCTTCATAGTAATATACGATTTGTGATTCGTATTTTGATTGGGATCCCCTTTCTTTGCCAGAAGGAAGTATTTCTTCAAAGAAGGATCCTCTTCTTGACGTTTAACAAACGAGTCATGGGAAATCACCAAGTGCTCGTCTTGGCTATCAACTTCATTACTATTATCAGATGAAGTTGGGGGATTAAGAGCTTGAGCTCTTGTCACCACTGCATTGACCGTTTGAATGTTTCTTTCTTCCCAACTAGCAATTTGTTGCGGGGTGCATTCCTTAACCCCATGAATACGACCGATTATAAGATCCGCAATAGGATTAGGAAGAAGACATGCATGGACATCTCCTGTGAAGAAAGGAGTGTCAATCCTAATAATAGCAGTAGGATAACTTTCCATAGTACCACCAAATGTAACACATTTGATTGTTTTTCCAGTGGCACAGCAAGGATCTATCAGAGACTCCTTAACCCCGACGGTAGTACATCCCGAATCGAAAAGTACTGAGACTAGCCTATCATTTATTAGACCTTTATCTAAGATGAGAGATCCTCTCCCATCATGCGCAACTGTAGCAGGTAGAGCAGGAAGAGGGTGACCACAACTTAGCGTAGATACAGTTGATGAGTCAAACAATGTTAAGCATTGGGGGCATTCAGTTGCTCTCCCAAAATCGAAAGCACAACCAGTGATAGCCCTAGAGTTACCACTATCATTTACTGTATTACAGGCTCCATCAAACTCTTGTTGCGCAGAGTTTGCCTGTTGGTAAGGTCTTTTCTTGTTAAACCTAGGTCTACCTCGATTATCATTTCCCCTGTAATTATTTCGACTATCATTTCCCCTGTAATTATTTCGACTATCATTTCCCCTGTAATTGTTATCATATTGCCTATTGTAATCATCATTCCGGTTTGAATCCCGGTTTCTAAATTCACCATCGTCATAATCTTGACGTCGAGAATGATTACCTCGAAAATTTGAATAATTATTATTTGGATAGCCTTTGCGAAAGTGTCTCAAATTATTACCACTAAAATTACGAGAACTACCATCTTGTCTCCACTGCATAGACGAAGAACCATCATGTGTTGGATTATTCCGCTTCTGAGTGTAATTTTGATTACTTCCCCTATTCCAATTTTGTTGAGCACCCTGAAATTTTTTTTTGAAATTAGGGCCATATGGTGTTGCCGAAGCAGCTGGCAACCCTTCTTTCACTTTAGAATTGCTAACTGTAGCATGGGGATGTGCTGTGGCATACTGACAACAGTATTCCTCCATTTCTTTTAAGTTTTTAGGCTTACGCTCATGAAGGAATGCAAGAAAAGAATCATTAACAGATGACAAAACCTTATCTCGCAATAATAAGTCCATTAGACCTTCATATGTTTTCTCAATCTGAGACAACTCAACCCATCGTGTAAATGTACGACGTATCTTTGTAACAAAATCAGAGAAATCTACTCCATTTTCTGGCAACATTGTCCTAAAACGAAGACGATAGTCTTCTTGTTTTAGTTGATATTTTTTTTAGTAATGCTGCCCTGACAACATCATAATTAGTCCTCTCATGTTCGTCTATTGTCATAAGAGTAGTCACTGTGTCACCTGTAAAAAATGGCATCAGTTGTTCAACATATTTTTCCTTTTTTATGTTATGCGTATCGCACAAAAATTGGAATCTATCTAGATAATCTGCTACGTCATCCTTTAAAGGATTGAAATGAGGCAATTTAATCCTACTAACAAACTCCCTTGTCGTACTCGAAGTTGTTTGCTGAGCACCCGTACTCGCCAATTTCAATTTCTCTAACTCCAAAGTTGCGAGTTTTTCATCAAGTTCCATCTTCTGTTTTCTTTCCTCATGTTCCATTTTTCTGATTTCAGCCTCAGCTTTCCTCTCCTCTGCAGCAGCTTGAGCTTTCCTCTCCTCTGCAGCAGCTTCTTTGTCTAATCTCTTCTGTTCCGCTTCTTTGTCTAATCTCTTTTGTTCAGCTTCAAATCTCCTTTCCTCCACCTGCATCTGCAATTTCTTTTGTTCAGCAGCAATATTAGCTTCTCTGTCTAGCCTTTTTTGTTCCGCCGCAGCTTCTCTTTCTAATCTTTTCTCTTCAGCCTGAGCTTTTTTCTCTTCTGCAGCTAATGCTTTGTCATACTGAGCAACAACCCATTGTTCTAACTGTTGACCAGTCTTATCAAGGGCTCTCCCTTGTGTAATAAAGTAGTCCAATGTAGACATCTTGTCTACTGAGATCAGTAACTTGAAAAAAAAAATTAAATAAATTACCTTATCCCACTTCAATGGGAGACAAGTCTGAAATGCTAGACTTGTATACTCACTTCACTTTCTTTCACACTCTTAGTCTTGTTTATAATGTACCCAAAAAATCACCTGAGTACCTGTGGAAAAAAAAATTCCCTTATATCCCACTCACTATGGGCACAAGTCTTTTTTATAAAGAACTTGAATATGTATTTCACCTTGTCTCAATCTTTGTAGATAACAAGTCTTTTATCAAAGAACTTGTATAAATATCTTATATAATATTATTTAACAAACTCTATATGAAGAGTCTACCTTATCAATAATATCAAAACATGACCAAGTATGTGTATGTAGACTGTGCATGACAGTAATGTAGTACAACCAAAAAAAAAAAATACAAAGACAAAGATACAAAACAATACAAATGGCAACACTGTTTTAACCAAAAATGTGTAGAGAAATACACAAGAAAGGAGAGACCTACAGAATACAAACAAAACAAATCGACAATCAAAACTGAAAAACAGACAAAATATTACAAAAACAACGTTAAGTACAATTACATCACAGCTAACATCAATAGCGACCAATTGTCACTAGCAAATTTCCAAATTAAGAAAATTTGCACCTACAGAACGCTTACAGTAAGCCTCGATCAAGTGGCATATTTACCGTAAGACCCACCAACCGAAAAAACCCGCAGAAAAATACACAAAAACAGCAGAAGTAACATAATATAGCAATCAATTTCAATGTGTTGCAGAACAAGTTCAGTCACAGCTGAAACTAAAATAAATTCCTTGCTCCTTGCGAACACAGAAACGAAATGTCAAACGCGCACTGAACGTCAAATCCACTGTAACATAAAGTGGTATTCACGAACCAAAGTTACTATGACCTTCTCAAATTAGGGCTTGCACATTGAATGTTTACCATTTCCACGTACTGTTTACAAACACTTGACCTCCAACAATGTAGCTTGAATGCTCTGACCTAGAAAAGTCTGTTGTTGAATGAAACGTGTAACAACCAGCAGTACTGTTTACAATAGGAACCCGCCTTCTATGCAGTTATGGTCCACGTAGCAAATGCCTAGTAGTTAACTTCAGTACATGTCTTGTTATGGTTTATGTAGCATTATAATATAAATGCTCGTACTGTTTATTTGGGTCAACCGTTGATGACCTATATCTGTCCTGTTGTAGCCAAAACTTGCAAGTGTAGAATTAGCGCTGTGTGTTACGGCTGTCCCGTGTGTAGCTTAGACCCACAGATCAGAAGTGTAATGTGTACTTGTCCTTCTTGTCACTTTCTCGCCAAAACTGGAGACATCATACATGTAACAGCCAACCAGGAATGTAAATTTCTGAATCCATAAATGTCAACAATAATGTCAAATGCTCGCTCTGTTCTTTTTAAACCCACAGGTCTGGTCCATCAGAAATGTAAGTTTCTAGGCCACATTGGCGACAAGAAATGTATCATAAGAGCCCACGTAACTGGTCCACCAGAAATGTAACTGTCTTTTTTTCTCTTGTTGATGTGATCACTGGCCCAAGACAGTATACATGTTGTTAGATGTGTAGTGCGAGCGTATGATGAATTGAGTGTGGGTGCGAATGAAGACGCGAATGTGTTTAGGCTCGTATAGATGTAGATCCTGCAACCCATACTCTCACATGCAGTAATCAAGGATGCTTTGACACTGCAGGCATGTTTCAAGACATTTATTGACGGGAACACACATAATATCAACAGGAACAGTCAGTGTAACAAGGTCATGCTGACCTGACATCGATAGGTATACATTTGGCATTCAAAAAGGTAAACATCAGAATAGACGTGCATGGTCAATAGCAAAGTTCTTCAATAATGACAGTTCGTAGCGTCGCCCTTGGCGTCTCTGACTAAACGCGTCAGATGCCTTAGTCACTTGGACACATAGGTGCAACTTGGCACTCCCCGCCAATTGCACATATCAGGCTGTAGTATAACAGCCGAAAGCACAGGCCTCGTTCTGACGTCGGCCGTGTACTTCTGTTAAATAGGTTATCATCAACCCTGCAGTAATACTTATTGTAGATATGAACTCCGCCAATCTGCGGCTCCCACAATATATCTTCGTCACTGGATTTCTGGACAATATAAGACTAACAGTCTTGGATGGCTACCTCGAGCACAAATATATAAGTTCTGAAATGGCGGATCAGTGAGCTGCTGTTCACCCTAGGTAATCCTTTACATGTTCTGCCACCGAAAAGCGTAATAATGCATAAAGGTCGGTATTACCTGGAAAATGAATCCTCAGAACTAAACAAGGAATTCTGTCGTCATCCCGACGCACAGAGATTCACTGGGGAAAACTGCCATAGCAGTTACTTCGAAGATTCTCCCCGAAAAAAAATGGACTCTTGGTCCCTTCAGAAAAACAGGACCTCCCGGCTTCCCGGAAGTATATCTCACTCCCGCTTAAAAAACCTTCCCATAGGCCTACGCCGAACTGTCAACCTCTGACCCTAAAGGTCAAACACAATGAATGAATAAACAAGGGAAGACAACCCCTAATCAACCTGACATCGCAGGTAAAGACACAATTATTCTTATGATACAAACATAAGCAAATAACTTGACAGATGACTCCGTCGAAAATGACAGCAACACTCTCAGATGCGGGAGTTTACCACCCTTGAGAGCTTGCAGGACAGACAGTGCATCTGTGAGGATGACTACCTGGTGGCAGTCAGAGTTGGTGTTATAAATCATATTTGCAGCTTGCTCTAGAGCTTGAACCTCAGCTGTATAGTTGGAACAGAATTTACCAGTGGGAATGTGCCTAGTCTCATAGTGGTTATCAGGATATGAGATAAAGATACCGGCACCTCCATTCCTAACAGCATTAGTTGCTGATCCATCTGTATAGGCATGTATCCATGATTGATCGGGATAGCTTTCTTGGATCATACTCAATGTAGCAGTTCGTTTTTGCAGATCATTATACTCACATCCACTTGTGAGACCACTGACTGTTGTATTAATTTGGAGGGCACTGCTGGCCTGCTCCCATGGTACAGGGTATAGGGTGGGCTTCAGTGGTGTTGTCTTCATGGATAGGTCTTCTTGATGCTGTCTTATAAGTCTTTTCCCCCGATGCACAAAGCTGCTACGCTTTAGACGTCCCAATGCCAGATCATCTAGTCTTGCCTTCATTGGGTGCATTGGCATACTGTTGTACTTTTCCATCTGGATCATGGCTTTTGTGTCTCTTCTATGGGACAATGTCTGTAATCCAGCAACCTTCTGCATCTCTGTTATTGGTGTAGTTTTCATGGCTCCTGTAATGAGCCTGAGAGCTTGATTTTGCGCCTTGTCCAAAGACTGCAGATGTGAGTTAGCAGCTGATGACCATGCTGCTGAGCTAAACTCTAAGTGTGGTCTTATTACTCCATTATAAATCTTCTTTAGATTTCGTTCATTTGCTCCCCAGTTGGTACCTGCTAATTTTCTGAGTATGCCTAGTCGTCTTCGGGCCTTTCCTTCTGCATTTTCAATATGCTTATTCCATGTAAGCCTTTGGTCAAATGTCACCCCAAGATAGGTGGGGTAGCTTTCTTCCTTGATCACGGTTGTCCCTAGGTGTATGTTTAGCTGATTTGTCCTTGGGGGCGAGGGAGAACAGTGTTGTGGAGGTTTTGTCTGTGTTTATTGTGATAAGCCATTTCTCTGCCCATGACACTAGCATGTCTGCTGCCCGCTGCATTCTATAATTTGCTGTGGTGACATTTTCATCAGCGCACCAGAGTACTAGGTCATCTGCATATAAGGCAGCTTTAACTCCTGCAGGGAGATCTTTCACCAGGTCATTGATGTAAACAAGGAAGAGTGTTGGGGAAATTACTCCTCCTTGAGGTACCCCCTGATGGAGCAACACTTTTCTGCTCTGCAGACCGTCAAGAGTGACTCTAGTTCTCCTGTTATGCAAGTATGACTGGATCCATTTCATCATGTTGCCTTGGATTCCACTTCTCCTAAGTTTTGCAATGAGGCCATCTTTCCACACCTTGTCAAAGGCCTGCTTGAAGTCGACCCAGATCGTTAGGACCTTTTTCTTCTCCTGGAAGGCATCTTCTATTGCTTGAGACAAGTAAGTAACTTGGTCTTCTATACTGTAGCATTCTCTAAATCCAGCTTGTTCCGGCACCAGGATCTGCTCAGACTCTAAATACCATTTCAATCTGTGGTTGACTATTCGCTCCATAGTCTTCCCAACACAGCTTGTGAGACTGATTGGCCGGTAACTTGCAGCCTCGGTCTTACATTTCCCTTTCTTTAGTATGGGTATTGTGATGGCTTCTCTCCATACTTGGGGTACCGTTCCTTTCAACCAGCTGTGGTTGAATATCTCAAGCAGTTTTGTCTTTGCTGCTGAGCTCAGATTTACTAGCATTTCGTTGCTGATTTTATCTGGGCCGGGTGACTTTTGAAACTTAAGCTTGGAAATAGCCTTCTGTAGTTCTCCTAGTGTGATGGGTTCCCTCATTGGGGCAGGAGTATCTGTCTGTCCCATGGTTGCTAGTATTTCTTTTCTTATCTCTCTCTGATGATCTATGTTAATGGGTAAGTTGCTTTCTGAACTGTATCTTCTAGCAAACAAGTCTGCAGCTTGTTTTCCTCTGAAAAGTTTGCCACCTTCATCCAATGTGATAGTCTGCCTAGGTGAGGAACGCTCTTCATTTAGAGACTTGACTAATCTCCAAAGTTTCCTGCCGTCTTTCTCAAGGTTCAGCGATGCCGTTTTAGTTCTCCAGCTTTTCCGTTTTTCTTCTAGCTTTGTTCTCTGAAACTCTGCTACAGCCTTTTTCCATTTGTTGTGAGTTTCAAGTGAAGGCTGAGACTCTGCGTCCTTTCTAGCCCTGTCCATAGCTTCCTGACGTTCTTGGAGTGTGCTGGACCAGTATGGTATGTAGTTACGCCGGCATCCTTTGGGAATGGTTTCTTTTGCAGCTTGTAGTATGCATCTGTTGAAGTCTTTTACCACTTCATTAATGTCTCTGTTCTGTACCTTGAGGGTAGACAGCAGCGTGTTCACCTGATGCCTGAATAAACCCCAGTTGGCTTTTCTGTAGTTCCATCTTGTAATGGCTGGGCCTGTACTGAGAGTTGCACTCTGGACAGTAAGAAAGATTGGGCGATGGTCGCTTCCCCCTAGTTGGTCTCCTACTTCTCTACTAATAGATCCAGCTATATCTGGTGTGGAGAAGGCAAGATCTGGTGTTGAAGTTGTGTGCCATCCTCTGGAGTAGAAGGTAGGAGTATCTGTGGCATTATTGACTAGGATTAGGGAGTGATCATCTTGCCAAGTTTCAACCTCTTCACCTCTGTGATCCAGATGGTTATAGCCCCAGCTCTGGGAGTGACTATTAAAGTCTCCAACTGCTATAAAGTTGGTGGCTGGTACCTGTATAGAGCTGAGACTCAGGGGTTTGTTGTTCGGACAGTAATAGTTCAGGAGTTCTATTTCCATCTTGTCTACTTTTATCTGCAACAGCTGATATTCTGCTCCATCCATGAAGGTTTTCCTTTCGTGTGCAGGAATGTTATTCCTTACAAGAGTAAGTACTCCTCCTTTTCGTCTATCTTTTCTGTCGGATCTGAAGCATTGATATCCCCTTATTTTAAAGGTTTGATCTGCTTTCAAGTGAGTCTCTTGGATACAGCAAACACTGACTTGCTTCTCATACAAGATGTTTTCCAGCTCTGTCTTTTTGCTGTATCCAGCCTGCTTGCTGTTCACTCCCTCTGCATTCCAGTGCATCATGACAAGTGGCACTCTGGGTTTCTCTTTTTCTGTTTGGTTTTGGTCAGTAGTTCTCCTCCGCCGTCTGCTGACTCCACAAGACGGTCTAGAGGGTCCTCCAGTAGCTGAGGGTGGGCTCTGTCGAGGCTCAGAGCCCGGCACTGCACCTGCCTGGTGGAGCTCCACAGGGCAAGCACCAGTACGAGATTTATTTGACGGTGTACTCTCCATAGAAAAAAAAGCGAGTTGCGTGATACTGTGGTTTCCGGTGCGCCTTCTGGCCCAGTATCTATGACTTTAGCACCTGTTCAACGGGAGAGTGGGCTCATCCCTAATCTGTTTATGTTCCCAGTAGTAGACTATTCGCAAGCAGCCTGGGGGTGTCACTGCTCTGTGCGGACCTTGTTTACCGAGGCGGCGTCCGAGCTCGTATGGTGAAAATATGGTTGCGTTATCTTCAAAATAGCCCTGTCTTTCCCATGGCTTTTCTGCCATCCTGCAACTTTGAGTTAGGGAGTTCTGAGCTCCAGTCTCTTTCCCAGGCATTTTATCCTGGCCTGGCACGCATACAGAGGACCCCACTTCTGGTTCTAAGTTAGCAGTTGGGGATAGGTGGGGTAGCACACTGTGCATTCCCCGTCATCCAGGGGGGCTCTCCAACTATGCAGAGCTTGCACAATGCTGTGCTCTGGTTCTGGGCTCTCCCAAGGAATCCTCACGTCCTGCACAGAGCCACTTCCAGATACCCACCACCTGCCAACCCTCCATTGTAGAAATCTCCTGCATGCGGCCATCCAGTCAAGAGCCAGTATTAAGTCTGGTGCCCAAGTGATCCCCCCAAGCTCAGTGTGCAATGCTGGGTTCTCATCATGCTGCAACACAGGGGGGATTGTGATGCTCAGCCATCTCTCTCAACTCTGCACCGATAAGTGACATCGGGGACTTAACTGTGCCTCAGTACTGGGAGGCCCCGTTTCCGGGTACACCACACACAGCCAATTGAGGCAACGGTCGTCGTGGGCGTGTCTTCAGTGTGGAAGTTGTGGAGTCTTCCTGTCCATGTTCTTGCACATCCTAACACTGCCCGCAAGACATCGGAGGTTTGGAGAGTGGCCTTCTCTGGTAGTACACATGAATTCAGGCCATAAACATAACAAGCAAAATTAATCTATTTTCTGGCCCGAACAAATAAGAACGGACATGAATACAATATCCATGCGCCGAATCAATATTAAGAAAGATCACTCATATAATCAAAAGTGTAAATCAATCATGAATTATCTAGCTTTACCAGAGGAAGCATTTTCATACACAAATGAATGCAAATATATATTTTCCATATTAAATAGCCATATCGTATTTTTGTAATATGTGCGTCAAAATATGCACGCAACAGATTACCACACCCCTCGGGAAAAAAAAAATGGTACATTTAAAAAAAAAATACATCTAGGAGCAACATACAGTAGGCTCACAACGCACCAATAACAATGCGCAGATGATAAGCATTGAGAATATATTTCATGAACTTAGAGAAAGTATTTCTCTAAGTATAAATATTTCCACAGAGGTGTCACCAACGCATACTACAATACTGGCAATGCCACACTTTTTACATTGGTTTATACATAAATTTCATCTTAGATACCTTAACCTCATGATCATCAAAGACGAAAAACATTGAAAGATCAGCGGTGAATAAACATCAATGAACCGCTAAGTAGTGTTACAATCAATATATTATATATTCCATATGTGTACACATTTCAACATAGGAACAACTGTAGCAAAGTTAGGCATATAATTTAACAGTTATGAATCATGTGGGCATCTAGACAAAATATCTGCCATCACATTTTCTGACCCACGGATAGCTCGCACCGAAAAATGAAACGGCTGCAGAGCAATCGCGTATCGCGTTGATCTCGCGCTCTTCAGATTTTTACTCTGAATAGCCGTAAGAGCTTTCTGGTCAGTTTCCACAATGAAATTCGCGCCAAGAAGAAATCTTTGAAGTTTAAGGATTGACCAAACCATAGCCAATAATTCACGGTCTAGGACCGAGTAATTCTTCTCTGCGGCATTTAATTTTCGAGAAATATACATCACAGGATGCAGAGTTCCAGAGTACTCTTGCATTAGTGCTGCTCCAATCCCTGTGGATGAAGCGTCACTACGAAGAATAAATGTCTTATCCTTAGAAGGCAATACTAGGATAGGTGAAGTAGAAAACATAGTTTTAACCTTATCCAAAGAGGATTGACATTCTTGAGTCCAATGGACTACATTAGGAGACCCTTTCTTTAGCAAGGAAGAAAGAGGTGACATAATGGAGGACAGATTCGGAATGAATCGTCCATAAAATTGTATTAGACCTAAGAGACTTCGCACTTGCTTTTTAGTCTTAGGAATAGAAATGTTAAGTATCTTACTTGTATTATGGTCTTCTGTTTTTAGGAACCCATGACCAACACGGTGACCTAAGAAAGATATTTCGCTAAAACCAATACAAGCTTTAGATGGTTTCGCTGTTAGGTTATGCTCGCGTAAGATAGAGAATAGTTCGTTTAACCCGTTATAGTGATCTTCCCAAGTATCACTGAAAAGACAGATGTCATCAAGATATGCAATGACATCTGAGCGATGAGATAGGATTCGACGCATCATGCGTACGAATGTTGCAGGGGCGTTCATAAGGCCGAAAGGCATGAAATTCCATTGGAATAGACCCCTAGGCGTCGAAAAAGCAGTAAACGGTTTGGCGTGTTCGGATAATGGAACTTGCCAATATCCCTTAGACAAATCGAGTTTAGTAAAGAAATGAGAATTCGATAGTCTGGTAAGTAGCTCTTTAAGTAAAGGCATAGGTTCAGCATCAAATTTCGTCACTTGGTTCAATTTGCGATAATCAACGCAAAGACGTATGTTGTTGTCTTTTTTTCGCACGATAACCATCGGTGAAGAATATGCTGATGTGGATGGTTCAATAATTTTTAACTCTATCATCTCATCCAACTCTTTCTCTACCTGTGCTTGAAAATGTATCGGGATAGGATACGGTCTGACTCTTATAGGATTATGGTCAGTAAGAATAATGTCATGTTGAATGACATCAGTTTGACCAGGAATGTCAGTAAGGACATCCTGAAATTGTTCTAACATAGTAGAAACTTGTTTCTGTTCTCCTGGAGATAATTCAGGAGAAATCGCAACATCTTTCCATGATTCATTAGAGTGAAGCGGAATCATTGGAAAAGGTAGATTTACATCCGAGAAACTCGTTTCCTCATCCTGTATTACTGACAGTGATGAGTAATGTCCATGTTGGACTGGAAAATCGTCCGTTGCCTGGAAAACAGGTTGTAAATAATCCGGACGTTCATGGAATTCCGTGAGCATGTTGATGTGGAAGGTTTTATGCTTCCCGTCAATATCGACGATATAGTCAACATCGGAAACTTTTGATATTATATCGTACGGACCTTTCCAAGAAATAAGAAGTCTGTTTTCTCTACAAGGTAGCAGGACCAATACTTTGTCACCTGGACAGAGTTGTCGCAAGCGTCTGGTCTTATTGGCAAATTGCCTTGCCTTCTGTTTCGCAAATTCAGAAGAAGCAGTTGCCAATTTGCATGCTTCGATAATCTTATGTCTAAGTGCAATGACATATTCGTAAGAGGATTTTGTGTCATCGACAATATTATCAGCAGTTATGAGATCATGAAGTAAGGACATCGGACCTCGCGGTTTCGCGCCGAAGACAAGTTCAAAAGGAGAAAATCCTGTATGTTCGTTGGCGACCTCTCTATACGCAAAGAGAGCCGCGGGTAAAACCCTGTCCCAATCCTGAGGATGATCCTCAGTTATCTTACCTAGTAGGTTTTTCAGAGTTCTATTTAGACGTTCTACCATCCCATTGGACATAGGATGATAAATACTACTCAGAGATCTCTCTATCTTTAGAGTTGACATCACTTGAGACATGGTATCCGATACGAGTTGGGTACCATGGTCCGATAATATTTCTACTGGAAATCCCAGACGAGAAAATATTAACCAAAGTGCATCTGCAATATCAGCAGTAGTTATGCTCTTTAGAGGAACAGCCTCTGGCCAACGTGTGCACATATCCACACACGTCAAAATAAATTAGTGTCCTCTAGCAGACTTTATCTTAAATGGACCAATGATGTCTATCGCCATTTTTTGAAATGGTCGAATGGGAATGACTGCAGCCTGAATAGGTGCAGCATGGCGTGGACCTCTGGATTTAACCTCTTGACATACTTTACAAGATCGACAATAGATTCGTATGTCCTTATTCACAGCAGGCCAAAAGAAAGATGCAAGAACTCTAGATTTAGTACGGGAAAAACCCATATGTCCAGCACACTGAGAATCATGAGCGTGCTGTAAGATTTTAACTCTCATATTTTTGGGCACAAGAATTTGAGAATGAATGGATTTAGCGGAGTCTTGTACCATACGTACAAGTACGCCATTCCTCATCGAAATCCAAGATTTACGATTCTTGTCCTTATTCGGATCACCTTCTTTTGCTAGAGTAAAGAATTTCTTTAGAGTAGGATCATCTTCCTGCTGTTTTATAAAGGAAACATGCGAAATCTCCAAGAGATCACCTTGGTTATGGTCATCATTATCTCCAGAAAGCGAAGATTGCGGCATGTTTAGAGCTTGAGCTCTAGTGACTACAGCATTTGCAGTATGCATATTATCACTTTCCCACTCGGCAATTTGTTGCGGAGTGCATTCTTTCGCACCATGAATGCGACCGACGATAAGATCAGCGATCGGATTCGGCAGAAGACATGCGTGCACATCTCCTGTAAAGAAGGGAGTAGAAATGTTGATAAGGGCAGTGGAGTACTTCTCCAATGTGCCACCAAATGTTATGCATTTGATTATTTTGCCAGTGGCTCGAGAAGGATCTATAAATGACTGCCTCACTCCAATCGTTGTGCACCCGGAATCGAAAAGAATTGAGACCGGAGTACCTTCTACAAGACCTCTATTCAAGACAAGAGCACCTCTTCCATCATGCGCGACTGACGCAGGAAGAGCAGGAAGAGGATGACCACAGCTTAAAGTCGAAACTGTGGTTGGCTCGAATAATGTTTTGCATTGGGAACACTGAAATGCTTTGTCAAAATCGAAAGCAGAACATCCTACATTATTAGAGTCTTTCTTATCATTGGTTTGCTTACCGGCTTCATGAAACTCTTGTTGTGCAGAGTTAGCCTGGTAATGAGATTTACCCTGTCTTTTGTGTTGTGATCTACCTCGGTTATAATTGCCTCTGTAATTATTATAACCTCTGTTATAACCCCTATTTGGGTTTGAATCATAATATTCATGATCATAATCATCATGCTCATTATAATGAGTATCCCTGTAATGTTGGTTTTGTTGTTTCCATGAAGAACTTGGGTAGTTCCTATAGTTACTCCCTTTTCGGAAATTTCTAAAATTATGGGCACCCCTCGCGTATCGAGGACTGTCAGCCCGATTCCAGTTCTTCGAAGAAGAACCGTGATTTGAGTGGTTACCTTGGTTTTGATACTTATTCCAATTAACCTTTTTATCAAATTTATTTTGAGCTCCTTGGAATTTGTGTGAGTAATTCTGATTATATTCTGTTGCCGAAGCAACTGGCATACTCTCTTTAATGTTAGAGTTACTAAGAATCATGTCAGGGTGTGCCGTGGCATACTGGTCACAATATTCTTCCATTTGCTTTATTGTACAGGTTTACGCTCATGTAAGAACTCTAGGAATGGTTTATTTACCGAAGACATGACCTTGTCTCTTAGCAATAAATCCGTAAGACCATCAAATGTTTTCTCTATTTTGGATAATTCAATCCATCGTGAGAGTGTAAGTCGTGCTTTTGAAATGAAATCTGAGAATTCTAAACCTACCTCAGGTCTCATTGTTTTAAACAAAAGACGATAACCTTCTTCTGACAGCTGATATCTCTTTATCAAAGCTGCCCTAATAGCATCATAATTATCCTTGTCGGCCTCTTCAACCAAACATAACTTAGTCAGAGACTCCCCTTTTAGATTTTCAGACAACTGATTCACATACTGTGATTTGTCGACATTATGAGCTCGACAAGCACGTTCAAATCTATCAAGCCAGAATGTTATATCATCACTGGCAGAGTTGAACGCTGGCACCTTGACCTTATAATTGAAGGGTTTACCATTAACACCAGATGCCTGATTAACATTAGTCATACTTGTCAGTCTTAATTTCTCTAACTCAAATTCATGTTCTCTTGTTGCTTTTCTTTCTTCAGCTTCCCTGTCTAATCTTTTCTGTTCAGCTTCTAATTTTTTTTCTCTGTCTATTCTTCTTTGTTCAGCAGCAGCAGCAGCTTCTAATTTTTTCTGTTCTGCAGCAGCAGCAGCTTCTAATTTTTTCTGTTCTGCCACAAATCTCCTTTCCTCCACCTGCATCTGCAATTTCTTTTGTTCAGCAGCAGCAGCAGCTTCTCTTTCTAATCTTTTCTCTTCAGCCAGAGCTTTTCTCTCTTCTGCAGCAGCTTCTAATTTTTTCTCTTCAGCAGCAGCAGCTTTTCTCTCTTCAGCAGCAGCAGCAGCTTTTCTCTCCTCAGCAGCAGCTTCTAATTTTTTTTCTTCTATTTGAAGTTTTCTCTCCTCAGCAGCAGCTTTTCTCTCCTCATCAGCAGCTTTTTTCTCCTCAGCTTGCATCTGCAATCTGAAATTCTCAGCATCTATCTTCTTTTGTTCAACTTCTGCTTTCCATTTATTCTCATCTTTTTGTTTTTTCTCTTCTGATTTTAATGCAATAGCAAATTGAGCGGTTGCTCATTCTTCTAACTCTTTACCAGCCTTATCAAGGGATTTCCCTTGTGCAATAAAGTAATCTAATGTAGACATCTTGTCTTATTAAATCAGAAACCTGAAAAAGTAACTAAATTACCCTATCCCACTTTAATGGGAGACAAGTCTATACTATAGACTTAGTCTTAGTGAAAAACTTGTATGGTTACTTGAGTACCTGTGGAAAACAATATCTGTATATCCCAAACACTGTGGGAGACAAGCCTTACAAAGGTCTTGTATACTTCCTTAATGTAATCAATGATCACTTGAGTACCTGTGGAAAATAATATTTTCTATCCCAACTACTTTATAATTCCTTGTACACCAATGATAGTAATTAAGTACTGCTCTGTACTATAATATAAATATATTCAAATATACCTTATATATTATTTGTCAACCAAAGACATTAACAAGGACAAACAAGAAAAGACAATATGAAAACAATTGCGGGAATCAAATTAAATCAAATAGAAAAAATCAAAAAAAAAAATGATCACAGAATCTGTGATGATAACCGCAATGAAATCAACAAGACAAATAACGCCACAGTGTATAAACATAAGGGTGTAAAGAACTGAAATGAAAGGAAAGATGAGACCTACAATTATACAAACAAATCAAACAAAACTAAAGAACATAGAAATATTACAAAAACAACAAGAATACAGTCTTCACAACTAACAAATATTTGCAAACAATGTTGCATGCAAATTTCAATTAAGAAATTTGCTCCCTATAGAACGCTAGAGCAAGACCAATGTCACTTGGTATTTCCTGTTCTAGTCACCTCCCATCCAGACCCGCAGAATACAAACTAACTTAACACACAACAAATAACATATAAACATAAATACATGTAAACCTTAATAGCATAAATGCATACATATATATATATATACTTAATAGAATGTATTGTGGATAGAATGTGATGCTGGTATAGTGTTGTAACAATAACCTGCCACTTTTAATGAACAATTAAATAATAGATTTGTTTTCTACACTATTACAATGTTCAATTTTTTTTTTTTTTTGAGCATATGAAGATCCAACGATGAAATATGCACTTTATGTTCAACAACACTGTGATTCTTCTGTACAGGATCAACAATCACTTCTCTCTTCTGTACGATGAGAAATGTCAACAGTACTGCTCCCGATATTTTCTACACTTGATACAAATGTCCTGTGTAATACCGTCTGTACAGCGAAAAAACTGTCAACAAGCGCTGACCTAGATACAGCATCCGATCGGTAATACAGGTCAAGCTGACATCGACTGCCCCGTTGTAACTTGTACACTGGTGTTCATGCGTGTCGTATGTGGCGTCAGGGATGGTCTGGTTATCATAACCCCAGGAATCTGGTTCACCACTGTAGAGTATCAGGGATGTTATATATGCCTTTCCACTACTGTAGAATAAACGTGTTGTTGTGTATTGGCCACTGTTGAATGTCTAAATGCGGATGTTATGTTTTGGGTCATGCACTGACCATTACTGAAGAAAGTCTTCTTCAGTTACCTCTGCATCATCGAATGAACCTGTCATGTAGACATTGAGTGGGAGTGTCAAGTAACGCGAATGGTGTAGTAGTTCGGTGTAACAGACCACTTGATAATAACTCTCACACACTCTCATGTAATGCAATGACGACTTGAACTGCCTCTGACATTTCAATAGTTTAATGAAGGCACGCAAACTGGACAGCACGGATACAGTCATGGATACATGTTGACAAAAATTCATTGGTTATTTGAATCGTGGATGATACATTCATGTAGTAGTGAAATATCATTCAACCCAAGGTAGCATTCACTGTTCTGGTAACTAATCGCCGTATCCTCTACTGACTGAACGCGTCAATGAGGATCGGTAAACATACAAAAGTCATTGGCCGAACCTTCATTTCATGGCTAAGTTCTTAAGCTGAAATATGTCCAATGTTTGTATAATAATCATAAACCACGATAGTGGGTTTTCACCTCATAACAAGATCTCGATACCACTGCCAGATAGTAGGATACATAATCTGTTCTCTTGACAGTGATCAAAAATATGATGACAGGAATATAACATGGCCGCCTTCCTGAGTTGTCGCTCACTCACTCGTAGGAAGGTAGATATCAGCCAAAGTTAATTTATAATGTGCATATAAATAATTTCATAAAGTTTTCCATACAGCTCTACAGTAATCAAGTTAATTCACGTAGACATAACTGCTGTAGGAAAGCCTGTCATCTTCGTCGATACAAAACACGACCCTAGCGATACGAAGCACAATGTTCCATCTAGGTCTAATCGACTCGAGATCATCAAAAATAGGGTCTGGCATAACTGGAGTCCGAATCACACATATGAGGAGGATCTCTGACAAATAGACTCTTGCAGAGACATAAACTTCTCCTAGAAAAACATCTATGAATCACTGTTAAACCTTAAACAGTGCCAGCCCTGGAAAAAGCACTCAGCCATTTCTTGGCGACATTATCGGAACTCTTCACAACCCAGTAGGACTACGAAAACCTGCGCTAGATTCTGGCAGAAAGAATATAGTCCGACCTGAACATACAAAGGTATACAATATACGACTGAATCTACTTGCACTAGACAAGTAGTACACATGAATTCAGGCCATAAACATAACAAGCAAAATTAATCTATTTTCTGGCCCGAACAAATAAGAACGGACATGAATACAATATCCATGCGCCGAATCAATATCAAGAAAGATCACTCATATAATCAAAAGTGTAAATCAATCATGAATTATATAGCTTTACCAGAGGAAGCATTTTCATACACAAATGAATGCAAATATATATTTTCCATATTAAATAGCCATATCGTATTTTTGTAATATGTGCGTCAAAATATGCACGCAACAGCATCCACTAACAATTTTCACATATTAATATTCACATGTAAATTTATACGTATTAGTTCACATGTTAATAATGACAAAATATAGAATTCAAAATGTGCAACTTACGCCAATCTTTAGGCTCACAGACTGCTGGCTCAGAGAAATAAAGGCACTTGTAGAGGCCTCTTACACTTGGTCTGGGGTGTTGTTACTTTAGCAATAAGTTCCCACTTTGACTTGTGTTTCAGTTCCCTCAGATTTCGGTTTTCCGTGTTAAAATAGTAGAGTTTTTCTGGGCTGTAAGTACTAAAGACGCTCAAACAAGGCCCCGGCCAATAAATGAAAGCTGATTTTAGTCTTAACCCTGGCATGGTCTGGTTGTCTTCTTGGCGCGAGGTAGATTTTCACAGTGCTTTCAACCGATTAAAGTGTCAGGTTATATTGCCCCTTTCGTTCCTGACCCGTGTTGATTACTATTAGACCAGGCCCCAATCAGAAATGTAGTTATGTTTACATCAAGAGTGCCGGCCAATAATTTCAAACATACGTGTTTAGGATGGGGTAATTCAAAATATTTCTACTAGGACATGTCTGTTCGTTACTGCAAAGGTCCTGTCTCCCACATATAGATGAAAACATCTGATCCTCTCGGCACTGTGTTCTCAAATACAACATCTTACTTTCATCTAAAGTAATGTCTTTGTAACAAGGTGTACAGGAAATGATTATGTCATTCGTTTCCGTCGAGTGCGTGCCGGCAGGTCGATAATGTATCGCTGGGCACTCCTAGGTAAACATGACACTCGGTCCCATCTTGGCTTTACATGTGTCTTAATCTTTGCAAAGCAGAGAAGCGCAAAGCAAACATGATCAATTATCACTGAAGGAAGTGTAAAATTGATAAGAAAATGGCTAATATCTGCTTAATAGCAGAGAAAGAAATGGGCCGACCACAGAAATTTCAAGTAATTTAGTACACTAAAAAATGTAACTAAATACTGCCGGAGAGGAAAAGAGATCGACCCAATACGTATGTGCCAGTGATGTTAACGAACAAGTGTCGGAAAAAAAGAAAGAAAGAAAGAAGTGTGAAGGAGACAGAGTGCTAATGTTTGAATTGAACCATGTCTGTATCAGTATTAAATCTACGTTGTTGCTGTTCAAAATGAGCGCATTCAGCAACATTTCTGTAATTCAACAATAAAAGAAAAGTAGAAAAGAGTGTATGTTTGAGTAAAAGCTACAATTACCATCATGTGCCGACAGTGAGATGCAGCTCAGTAGCGTGCAATTGATTCTAGAAAGAGTACAACAGTTTGGGGAGGGGGCCACCACCAGAGACCTCGTACCATCTTGAAAAATTCCTAGGGCCGCATATGCCTACATACATACAGACACAGCTATTATTATGATTGTTTAGTGACAGAGTATGTAATGGTATTGTCTCCCCTGCTCTGTAGTAGTGGTCCAGCAATAGCAAAATTATAATAAATAGTATAATGATGGGGGTCTTCAAAGGTATCAAGATGTGAAGATTACTCTTGGCAGGGAAATACATAGAAGAATGATGCTTCTACTTCAGGGAGCCTCACAGAATTTTAAAGAAAAGCAAGCATAACAATTGAGATCATCTAAGCCGTCATGAACTTATTATTCTCCCGCCCCTTCTGTGAGGTAATATTTTTTCGCTTGTATTTCTGAGCCCCGAGCTGAAAGTGATTCCGATGAATCTTAATCTAATAGCTCTATCTGGTTATGTATTTATAACAATATGAGTCATACGGGTGCAGAAAGACACTTCATTCAATAGTGTCGCCACCGAGATCTATAACTCCTTGTCTCTTTTTCTTTGTTTCCGTTAAAGCCAGGATTTATATTTTTGCTTTCCTCATCTCCTCCACCAGCTCCGCTTCTTTCCCATTTATAATCCTTAAATTCCATGTTCCACAAGTCGTAGTTCGTTCCAGTTCGTCGCCTTTAAGATCAGTACGGTTTCCTGTCTTGCATCTCGTGTAATCAGATTTTAAGGGAACAGGTGATTGACCTGTTGTGCCTTTGCATGATCGAGAGGCTGCCTCCTTACGGCCTTCATGCAGGCCGCCCTCTTCCTTTTTATGAACCGAGCTTGGTACCGGCCTAGGCGAGTTGTAAAATAAATAAAGTTATTTATAAAAAAAGAAGCGATGATACTTATCATCATCGGGTGATTTAAACTGTGGTGGAAATTATGGAATATTGTGAAATGTTCTTTGGTTGGCTGTTATGATACTTGGCTTCCAGTGTAGGGTCGGTTGGGGTTTGCTTCAGTCGCTGTTGGTTCCTACCAGTGCTTTAGACTGTACTTCTCTACAATAATCAGGTCTGGGGGCTGTAGTCCTTCTCATGCATTAAGGCTGAGGTAACTACAAGTAATTTTTATCATGCTTAAATAACATTTGGATAGTTACTCTTTACCAACGCCTGGTAACGTTGATCACATGTTCTCAGCATTTCTGTTCTCTGCTTGATGTTTACTGAGATTTGTTTCCTTCACATTTGTTCACCCAGTGAGTAAACACTACGCTACAACAACTTGAATCAGGCAAGACTAATGTGAGACAATAATCCTCAGATCTATACTTGACGATGTCTGTCTATGGAAAGTCCATCATTAAAGTAGGTACAATATCACTGCATTCTGAGACGATACAGACAGACTGACATACACAATAGGAGACACAGACTGAAATACACAGTAAACAGATACACACTAAAACTAAAAGACACTGACAGACACATTAAATGACACGCACAAACGGAGACAATAAACGTTGAACAATGGCTGTCCTCTCCATTGCGTCATCGATTTTTCGGAAGCTGACTTCATTCAAGATGTCGCCGATTTACCGCGCGTTTCTCTTACCCCCAAGGGTCACGTCTGAACTGACCGACACATTTAATATCGTGTCGTCTGCTTGACTTAGGCGTTTATATGATCATATCTGCTTGACTTATAGATTTATAACCATTTTTTTCTTCACGTCTGAAAATGAAGACTTGTAGAAATGTATCTATCTTCTGTGCCCGACTGACGTGTTCACTACAGAATTCACTCGTTCATTTATTGATTTATTTTGTTTAAATACTTTATCCTTCGTTCCATGGTATTATTACTTTACCGCTTATACCTCTACTCACACCGTCATATCATCATTCACACCGTCATATCATCATTCACACCGTCATATCATCATTCACACCGTCATATCATCATTCACACCGTCATATCATCCTTCACACCGTCATATCATCATTCACACCGTCATATCATCATTCACACCGTCATCCGTCATATCATCATTCACACCGTCATATCATCATTCACACCGTCATATCATCATTCACACCGTCATATCATCATTCACACCGTCATATCATCATTCACACCGTCATATCATCATTCACACCGTCATATCATCATTCACACCACTAAACATCAGTGTCGCAAACCGCACTTTCACTGCCTCATTCCTTCTATTATTCATTAAACTGTATTTCTGTGCGTGGGAGGATCAAACGATCTTCCAGCCGGGGCCTGATCGATACTCCATTCATGAAGATACCGCCTAACTCCCGTGTCATCCCCTCCTCAAAACTTCCTTTGTTACATCTGCGACTCCCTTCTCGATACTTCCTGTTTGTCACTTTCATTTAACCATATATATTTCTCTCATAAATTTATGACACTCTATCTCAGGCTTCTCTCTTCACTCTGATAGAAACACCATCTGTTTCTCTCACAGACTTTCTCAATTCCCTTCCCTGCTGCATTTGCTTTCTCTAACTCAGAGCAGAGACGGTACCCATTTACAGCTGGTTAAACCGAGCAAAGTGGAATCAATTTATTGTTGCCCTACAAGACGCCACCAGGCGTAATGCCCACTGACTGCTTTGACGGTCGGCGGCTAAGGATCAAAGAAGAAGAAGAAGAAACGTCGTCCTACGGATTTAGAAGCATTGTTGTTCTGAAATTGATTATTAATGAATTAAATTAAATATTACAGCTATATATAGAGTTTGACACTGTTTTGTCCCCGTTGTCTCAAGCCTCTCATTTTCTTTCATTTTTTTTTTTTTTTTTTGTAAAGAGGAAAGAAAAACAATGACAGTACTTTAATAATAGTTGCTGCACAAACAAGTAAACCGACAAAAATGACGGAAAGGAATTACAGTGTGCTCTTCCTTCTTCATTGTTAATCCTTAGAAAATAACGTTCGTTCGTTCGTTCATATCCTGATAACGGCATTATTTATCTTGTCGTTGTTTCATTATTGTTGTCCATGCCATTTCAACCACACTGGACATACAAATATATAATCAAAGTTTTCTGACTGATGATCGATGCATCAGAAACCAATTGAAAGGTCGGCATGTTTTTTTAATGGGTAATTCAATTTTGCTTTCGCGGTACAATGCGCGCCGTCTCCGTATGTTTCAGAAAATCTAATGGGATTGTTTAATTGGTGATTACAACCGTTTTATTAAGACAATTAGCAATGTGGGATACTGTAGTAGTCCTTCTCTTGCTAGACTGATAATAATTTTTTAACTGTTTATTGATTAGTCGTCATCATCAAGTGTTAGTCTTCATTGTACTGACCATGAATTTTTCTTTCCCCAGTTGCCCATCTTTTGGTCAGTTCAGATACTGAAAGTTTCCTTAGCCTTCTTGGTTTATCATACCGTCAGGTTCTTTCCTGTTTTGTCTTCTTCTGTTTCAGTTACCTCTTGAACTCTTACGTTTTCATTAGGTTTTTTTTTAAACCTTTCTAAGTATGAGGTCAAGGTTTTCCTAATCTTTTCGAGTTTGAGGTCAAGGTTTTCCAAATCTTTCTGTCTAACGTATGAGGTCAAGGTTTTCCTAATCTTTCTGTCTAACGTATGAGGTCAAGGTTTTCCAAATCTTTCTGTCTAGTCATCGTGTTATGATTTTCCAAATATTTATGTAAGTGTGTGCTCAATGAATTTTGTGTGAGTTTTTTTTATATATTTTTTAGCAGTGGTCTCGGTGTATTGTGTTTTCTGCTTACCGATAACGTTTCCCCAGACTTGTCTACCCTCTAGCAGTATCCACTGCGGAAAACAAGTCAAGTTGTGTTCAGGGCTAACATGACGCGGGTTCACTTTATTGACAGACAACCCCACACACAGAGTCATTCACACACACTTACACAAACACAAACACTCACTTACACAAACACCCACACTCACTCAAAAACACCAAATAATAAATACACATTTCTGACACGAGCAAAACCGACTGGACTATCAGACATTGTCTTCTTCTTCTGTCCCATAGCAGATACTGACGTAGGGTGGGTGAAGTGTTAGAGACATCACTATACTAGGTCCAGCATCGAGAGTTAAGGTGACCAGGTCCTTTCCTCGCTGCCTTTTCCTTCCCTAAATCAATAGGGAAGCCAGGTACCCATTTACAGCTGGGTAGACTGGAGCGTGTTACCGTGAATCGAACCCGGCACCTTAGCCGCGAGAGGCCAGCGCTCTAACCACTCTGCCAATCGGACGCTCTGTCAGAAATGACTTGTCAGTATAAACCAGGGACGGGCTTAGCATGACGTATTTTTGGAGCTGTCCGAGGGCCCACAGCTGCGATGTAGACATTCACAACCAGTTATCAATGTTAACTTTGTCTTCCGGGGTCAATGATAATTTTTGCCCAGGGGCACTGAGCACTTTCAGTGCACCCATGGCAGAGGCGTAACTAGGGTTGATTGTGCTCAGGGCAAATTTTTAAAATGATATCCCTTGAAAACTGTTCTTTAAAATTCTGGCTGAATTCTTATATTGGGACGCAATATTACTCGTTATAAATAATATCGGTTACAAAATAATAAAAACAAAATAAACATTTATGGTGAAAAAAATGAAAGGTATATTGTTGCTAAAATATGTTTAGATGATTCATCGTTTGCTGTGTAGTTCTCTAACAGGTAGTCATTATTTGTCCTTATTATTTCCCTTCTCCAGGTCCAATATCCCCCATTTTTGGTGCTCTCAAGGCTACTCTGTTAGCTGTTTCGTTGCTACGTACCCGGGCATGACCAGAACAGTAGATCCACACCAGTTGCTGAAGGTTTGAGGCTTCTATGTATCTTCTAATTATGTCGTAGCCATCCATTTTGGACCTTCCGAAGGATGGGCTGAAACTACCTGCGCCAGTATCTGCTCTGACGCTACATTTCCCAATATTCTCATAAATGTAAAACTACGGCCCCCATTGTTGTTACCGCCTGGAGTGAAATTTGTATGAGCTCTCAGCTCCCTGTTAGTAATCCCTCTAGGCGTGTGTAAATGTATAACTGTTGACAGAAAAAGCGTTGCCTCTCTCCTTGTAGTGGCAGGACTGCGCCATAATGCCAGAATGCCCTGGGCAGACGAGGCTTGTAAGCCTTTGTTGGTGCCTCATCTAGGAGAAGTAGGAAACCTCTTTTCATACGAACTACTACCTGGATGGTTGGGTGGGTAAAGCCAAGGGCTGCTTCTTCCTTCCTTCCTTCCTTCCTCTTCACCTTTTCTTCCTCTTCCTATTCTTCTTTTTCTTCTTCCTTCCTTATCCTCCCTTGCCTTCTTGTCTCGCCACACTTCCTTCTTCTAGTAGTTTGTTAATTCTTTGTTTTTCCATCTTTAGTCTCTAGTACCATTCCCTCAGACATCTGTCGCGTAGATAATCTTGTCTCGCCACAACTTCCTGTCTCTAGTACTGTTTGTTAATTCTGTTGTTGATTTCTTTCCACTCACTGTAGTCTCTACTGCACACGTGATATTCTTCTGATAAATCAGACATCTGTCGCGTCAATTGCACGTTTATTCGATGTCCATGATTAGCTGAACCCATATAAC